>PUID01033329.1:30518-42085 GCA_002993905.1 Miscanthus sacchariflorus | reverse complement strand
ATTTTTTGGAATTGCAGTTCTCCATTAGAATTTTAGTTAGGAGCTAGGGCTAATCTAATTTGTCACTATTTCTGATTATGAATCCAAATACTATTGTCATGCCACTGGAACTGATGTTGAACTTTTTGTCTACCAAGCTTGAGAGGCTTGAGTGTGCAGGAGGTCTAAGGTCTTCATATATTTATCAACATCACTAGATAACCTAGAGTTCTTGTAACTTCTATGAGAGATTTATGCTTTCGCCTGTTCAAACTCTATTTTGTCTTGATCAAGACTGGAAGACTGAAAGGATGATGCTTATTGATCAAGACTCTATTTTTGTTTGCTACTTGTCTGCTACTTCTCCCCTCATTTCAGTCCCTTGCTTTTCATACATGTAGATAAATGTTTACTGTCAAGTTACTATCAAACAAGCTGCTAATGTATAATGTAAGTTGTTGTCAAACTAAGTGACCTTGATTTGCTGTCAAACAAGTGACCTTGATTTACTGTTAAACAAGTGTTTATGTTAAGTCGTTAAAGTTTTTATTCCTGGCTAAAACGAACGGGCCTCATGTTGTAGAGTATTGATTCCTTGGCCGGATCCATTGGTGACCAGGTTTCAGTGAACCACCCGGATTCACTCGATCCGGTCCAGGAATAGAAACAGCCTGTTTTCAACTTTGAACAAAGAAACGAGGCCTAAGGGTTTTTTTAAAAGATTCTTTTGAAAAAGATAGTCTGAAAGACTTCTTCTACCTTTGATTCAGAGCTAGTGGAGCATTTTTTTTTTGCTTCAGCGGCTTTCAGTCCATTTGGGAAAGGGTGACAGCGTAGGATAGTATATATTTGACGTGGCATATGAGTTCCTTCCAAATTTTGCTGTGCGTACATTTGTATTTCCATACAAAAGTCAGACCCTGTAACCACCCTGTTTTTCTCAGTGATTACACCTGTGCAGATCCCAGACCATCAGCATGGAACAAGAGTATCTCCAGCGGTCCCTTTTTTCTAACCTCTAATAAAAAAAACTATTTTTTTAAAGTCTTGTAGCTCCAGCAGTTTTTCAAACCCAACTTCAATGAAAAAAAAAATGTTCCCAGTCTCTCAAATCATAGCCTCCCACCCCTCAAATAAAGAGAAGACATCTCCTCTCCTAATCCACTATTTTTCTCATTGGAGATTGGATTTTCTCGTTCTGCTTGAGAGAAGATCTTCAAAATTCCAAAACACATTTTGTATCTCCCTCAATAGCTAGTTTTCTGGGTTGAGTTTTCTCATACTGCTGGATGCTCTTAAATGATTGCACTGAGGAGCACAGGTACTCCGTACTCGCCGTGCTTTCCATCTACTCGATAAACAGGATCAGTAGTAGGATTTATTAGGAGCAAACTAAAACAGGGTTAGCTTCTTTGTACTAGTCATACTCTCCCGTCACCCGTTCCCGCATGCTGCAGGCACCAGGCAGTGTGATCGTTGTTGTCCTCTGAATCTACCGCGTATGTCGTCGTTCAAGCTTCCATGTTTTCAGCGGCAGGAACAGTGCATGGCAATTGGGCTGCAACTGGCTCTGCCTCATCAGCTGGAAGACCCTGTAAACCATCGATCGAATCACTATCGACCTCATCGCCTAGGATGCCCGGCCCCTCAATCGCACTCTAGTTGACATGTTCAGTATTCAGAATACGTGTGATTCATGAACAAAGGATATATACAAATTTGACTGCGTACGAGTCCTGCAATTTGTCAACGAACGATGAGGGAGCATGCTGCATGCAACACTTGCCGTGCCGGCGCCGGCGCACGTTAACGCCACTGTCTTTCCATCTCCGGGCAGTTTGCTCTGGCCCCTAGCTACCAAGTACTCCGTATATGGGTATATTTGGTTGTATGTATTAGTCTGTGTTTAGAATTTAGATTTGTGCAGTAAATTTTAGATGTGTATGATTGCCCTTAGAGGCCCTTATGTAGACTTATAGAGTGCTTAAAATAGATATAATACGTATGCTAGATTTGGTCGTATTAGGCAATGCTTGTGCAACCTGATGAGACCCAAAAAAAATATTTTTCACCTCCCTTACCTATATTATATTAGAACAAAGAGTTGACCATATGGAGCACAACTTAACCTACCGAAAACAATAATATTACTTTGTGTTTACATGTGTTGGACAATAAAAAAACCTAATGCATTGCATTTATTATATCGACTTGGGTTATTTTGTACAAGACCTAATGTAGGCTAAGATTAGTGTAGTAGTGTAGGAAACCAATCAAGCTCTTTGTGACTGCCACCACTAGATGATTCATCATCTCCCCCTTGTTCACATCATAGCAATATCGTACATGTACAGTGCAGAGCTCGGTCAAAATTTTAAGGTGAGATGAACACACGTGGCAAGCATTATAACTCGTAGTATAAAAAGATTGCATATACATACCAAATTCTTATTGATAGCACATAAATAAGTACACTTTTTTCCCATCAAGGGGAGCCATCAATATGCAAGAACTAAGTACTAGAAACAATAATGGATGGGTACTAATTCTTTAGAAACAATAATAGGTCCAAAAAAAGAATGCAATTCTAGGGTGGAATAGCTATCAAGTACCTATGCTTGCGAGGCCCACTAGTAAAAAATCAACATCAACCAATCTTATCTGCTCACCTAAGCCTCGCACCAAAGGGCGGATCTAGCACCGGGTTGGCCAGGGCTCAAGCCCCTGCTACCATCGCTAGATGTATGGAGCCCCTCCTAAGTCTCGCTAGAAGTTTGTAGTAATTGAAGCATAAAAGAAGAGGCTAAATGTAAAAAACAAGGACGAGGAGCCCTTCCTGGCATATGTTCCTAGATCCGCCAATGCTTACACCGCATGCTTCTCTCTCCTATCTCTGGATCCTCGTGTCCTAGTGAGCTGAGAAGTAGGGGTAAATGTTTAGTTTAGCTTGGTCACTGATTTTTCTTTGGAAACGTAGACTTGTATCTTTTTGTGAGTATACAAGCCCTGATGTTATGGTTAAAGACCTGTTCAGTAGAGATCCAGATTCTCGTAGGCTGATGAATCTGAATCACTTTTATGGAACCGTTTTACTGGTAGGCTGGATTCTGATTCAAAAAATATTTTACATACAAAAAGTCATATAAATACAAAATATGCTTCAAAAAAGTTACAACTTTTTATGGAGAAAAATAACTTAAATACAATCTATTTTAATTTGTTGCATTTAAAAAGGATAACTAGAAAAAATACAATCGGTGGTGAGAAGTTAGAAACGGAATCCAGCTTAAACAAGCCCGGGGCCGTTTCGCTCGCCTCAGTCAAAAAGCGCAGAACGATGGAAATGTTCGGAGGAAGAAACGTTTGATGGTTATAGCGTTTGGCGGTGTTTCTTTGGATTCCAACGTGAATCGGAACCGATTCCCCTGTCCAAAGTTGGCAATAATTCCACAGAATCCGTCAAGGTCATCACAACAGCTAGCGTTGAGTGTGCCCGGGCCTTGGCGTTGGCTAGGTACGTGAGGGAGCCAGCATTTTGAGCCTGTTCGTTTGGTCGTAAACGATCGTAAATTTTTAGTTAGAATAATATTTTTCTCTCACACTAAACCAACCAACAGTAATAATCCACGATCATATCAGCACTCGCCGAACATTTCCTCAGGTTTAATTGCAGTGCAGTGTATCCTCGGGTTGACAACGTAGAGAGTAACCAAACAACAAACGGATATGTTGATATATACGGGTCAGTGGCTATAGTGGAGCTGCTAGCGTGTCGCCGTCACCATAATCTGAAAAGAGAGTATTAGGAGCATCACTTGGCGATTCGATGCATATATATTATTGCAGAAAGGGTAAAACATGTTCAATCAATATGGTTTTTCTGGCTCAGTTTCCATTCAAAAAACTGAGCTGGTATTTGTCTTTTTTCTTTCTTCGTCTAATAGAAATCACGGTAAAACTTTTGCCGTCCTTTCTAAAAAAAGACATGTTCAATCCAGGAATAAACTTTATTTGCATGCAGGAGCATCAAACTTTATTTGCATGCAGGAGCATCGTCTACTTTTTTTCCTTGTAGTGTAAATAATGCCCATGACCATGAGTCGACTCCCGGCCTAAGCCCAAAGAGAAAGAGGGGGTCAATTCTTTCTCTCTCACTGCAAGATTCGTGCGTGCTATAAGCCAATGCGTAAAATGACATGTGTGTAGGGCGAACGGTCACTTTCGCATGGGCCACAGGGATGGCTTTATGATACACCTGCAGACGTCATTCGTGCATGTACATGAAGATATTCCCTCTTGTCACTGAAAGATTCACAGCCTGTTCTTTGTTCTTTCGTCGTAAACGATCGTGGATTATTTACTGCTGGCTGGTTTGGTATGAGAGAAAAATAATGTTCCAGCTTATAATCCACGATCGTATACGACCAAGCGAATAGGATGTCTTAAATTAATTTTTTAAACTTTGACTGAATTTCTAGAAAAAACCACTAAGATTTATGGTATACAATTGGTATCATTAGATTTCTTATAGAATATATTTTCATAATATGTTTATTTTATGTCACAGATGTTGTTTCTTTTTTCTATAAAGTTAATCAAACTTAAAAAAGATTGACTGGCACATATCCTAGGAATTGATTTATTTGGAGACGGAGGGAGTATATATATATACACGACCAGTTTGAAAAGGTGAGCATCTCTTTAATTTGACGAATCAATATAACCCCCAACTATTTCTTGTCCTACTTAGGCCTTGTTCGGTTATTACGGATTGAACTATCTGAAAAGATTCCAGCCGGAACACTAGCATAATTTGTATAAGCATGTAAATGAGGAATAGTTCCGGTCCTCGTTCCAGATTAACCGAACATGGCCTTACTAGGATTATATATGCATGGTTATCACGAGTCACGAGAGAAGAGAGGAGAGAGAAGAGAGAAAAGAGAAGAGAGAGAGAGATTTTTTAGACCAAAGGCTTTTCAACCCAGCTTCTATCGAAAGCTGAAAACATCACAGGTTTATGCTGGGGTTACCAGCTCTTACATCGAGAGCGCGATACACAAACACTGCTACCCGGGCAGAAACACAGACACACCCCCTGCCGAACAAACCCAACGTCCAGAATACTACAAAAAGAAAACACCCCCCAAAAGACCTGAGCTACTTGTAACAAAAACCAAAACGTAAACTCCATTAGACACAGGTCACCAACGCGCCATTCTCTCCTTCAGTTGCTCCACCCACGCTTCCTTCTTGGGTCCTTCCTTCTTCTTCATCACGATCCATTGCTTCAAAAATCCAAGTGCCAAGTAAGCAACCTGTTTAGGAGTTTTGATCACAATATTGGAAAAAACTAAGTCATTCCTAATCTTCCATAAGGCCCCTACGGCCGCCATAATCCACCACAGCTTCATTTTACCCTCCACTCCCCCACTAGCGGAAAGCACATTCTGGAAAGAAGATATAGAAGTTGGGATCCTAGGCCATCCTAGACTATCCCGTACCCAGCACCAAGTTGCAACAGCAATTGGGCACTGGAATAAAAGATGGTTAACCGATTCTTCTGCATCACAGAACTTGCAAGCACGCGCCCCATCCCAGTTCCTCCTCCTCAACTGTTGAACCATTTGGATCCTACCATACCAAGCCATCCATAGGAAGATCTTAATTTTCAGTGGTATCTTAGCATTCCAGATCTCCATCATCTCCACATCAATGACCCCAGCAAAAGTAATGAACCTTTACATACTTCGTGTGGAGAAATGGCCTGATTTCTCTGATTTCCAACAGACCTTATCTCTGTCATCACAGAGCCTCACATTTTCCAACAAAATCATTAGAACTTTCCACTCCTCCATCTCCACTTCCCCAAAATTCCTTCGGTAACTGAGGCTCCAACTCAGCTCCCCAGCCGAATTCACTGAAATATCTTGGTCATGACAGATTTCGAAAAGCCTAGGACAACAGATTTTCAAAGGGCACTCTCCCAACCAGACATCCTTCCAAAATCTGGTCTGGTGACCACTCCCCACTATATGGGCCTTACCTTTTTCATACCATTCCTTGACTGAATGCAAACCTTGCCAGAATTGAGAGCTGCCAATACTCTTGCTCTGACAAAAACACCTCCTCCAAGATATTTTTTTCCTTAACAGCTCCATACAAAGACTGTTATCCCCGCTTTCTAGTCTGAAAATCCACTTACACAGAAGAGCAGTGTTCATTGCCCTAGTATCAATAAAGCCTAAACCCCCGAATTCCTTAGGTTTATCTAGAGCATCCCATTTAATCATGTGGTATTTCTTTTTGTTTCCCACACCCTCCCAGAAAAATTTGCTTCTGCAAGTGTCAAACCTCTGGTGAATACCTTCATATAGCCAATAGAAACCCATTGTATACATGGGAATGCTTGTCAAGCTTGAATTGATGAGAATTGATTTTTCCCCGGAAGAAAGATGCCCACATTTCCATGTCTGAAGCCTCTTTTCAATCTTCACTGGTGAGTCACTAAGCTCAGCTTTACACAATCTCCTATCACTTAATGTAAGCCCCAGATATTTCATAGGAAACTCCCCCAATCTACAATTGAAAGCATTGGTAACGCTTTGACTCTCTTGTTCAGAAAGGCCGGCTGTGAAGACTTCACTCTTGGAGTAGTTAATTTTCATCTCTGAGAGTTTTTCATAACAGAATAACAAAAAATTTCATGTTGATCATGTCTGGCTCGGAATATTGTAAGAACATCACAATATCATCTGCATACTGCAGATGGGTAAGCCCTCCCTCCACTAACTCCAGACATAGGACATTGATCAGCCCCTGTTCACTAGCACAGTTCAAAATCTCAGATAAGGCATCTGCCACCAAGTTGAAAAGTAAAGGAGATAGGGGTCCCCCTGTCTTAGCCCCTTATAACTCCTGAAATACTGACCAATCTCCCCATTCAAGTTGATTGCAACTCTCCCCCCTTGCACAACCTTCAGGATCCACTCTATCCATATTGGATCAAAATTCGAAATCCAATTTCAAGATGATGCCCTTCTTCTTCCTCACTCTCAGCTCATGTAGAATCTCATGAACAATCAGAACTCCGTCAAGAATATACCTCCCAGGAATAAAAGCTGTTTGGGCCTCACTAATAATCTTATTGATGACAATATTAAGTCTAAGAGTGAGGACTTTGGTTATGATCTTATATATGACATTGAGCAAGCAAATTGGTCTAAACTGTTTAATTTGATTGGCCCCTTTTGTTTTGGGAAGCAGAACTATGATGCCATAATTCAATCTTGCGATATCCAACTGCCCCCTATGCAAAAGCTGAAGCATTTCTAAAATAATCTATCTAACTTGCCCCCAAAAATTTTTAAAGAAAGAAGTCGAGAAGCCATCAGGGCCTGGAGCAGTGTTGGTTTTCATCTCTCTCGCAGCAGCCTCCAATTCAGTCAGAGTAAAGGGTCTGGTGAGCCGGATGTTATCTTCACGGCCCAATCTCCTCCTGATCCTCCAAAAGTTCTCCCCCAGATGCCTGCTTCAATTGTTTGACCACCAAAGCAAGCAATTAGCAATGCAACCGATGACAAAGGGAAGTCCGTCCTGAACCAACCACCAACTAGCCTAGCCCAATGAGCTCCGTTCGCTTCGCTGAAAAAACAAGCTGAAACATTGTTTCAACTGATTTGTTGTGAGAGAAAAACATTATTCTGATTAAAAAGATAAGCCGAAAAATACGGATTATAACAAGCGAACAGGGCCCTCGCTTTCAGGATCACGCGCGGGCAACTCACCACCACGCGCACGTACTACGTTCAATTCGCGGTCGCCCGCAGGCCAGCCAATTTTTTACATTAATTACACATACGCGCTACGGCATGTTCTCCGCGTGACTGCGTGCGACAAGTAAAAAGGCCTCCGCTTCCGTTTGGGCTTTCCTTGCCTGCCCTGCGTCACAAGAAACACGTTGCGCACATGGCAAATAATTTGACCCTCCAGAGATTCCCTATACGGACCTGGCACGCTTCCCTCCTCCGTCCCTATCGGTGCGTGCACACCACGAAATTAAGCGATCTCTGCGGGCCACTGGCCATCCGCGTGATCGGAATTTGGAGACTGCTACGTACTGCTAATAATAGTCTGGTTGCAGGCTCGCTCCATCGGCACAACAACCTGTATGCACGCATGTGTTGTGTGGTAACGACCGAGCTAGCACACGGTGAATCGAGCAAGTTTAGCCAGTTTGGTTTTGTTACAAGCTAAGTTCTCCACTTAACGTGACATGCTTGTATTTTTCTGTATTTCTCCGCGTGATCTAATTTCTTTCACAATGCCTGCCTCAACCAATTAAACAAATAATCTATCATTAAACCTTCAAAAAGATGTGAAAGTTGTCCAAGCTTCTCCTTGCTTCATCAATGAGATATACTAGTATCTATCCCGGGAAGGAAGGAGGATTGTAACGTACATTATAGACATTAATATGGGCGTCTCTAATTGCAGTCGTCGTTATGAATATATTTTCAAAGACGGTTGGAATGACACCATTTTCAATGGCGGCTAGGATCCCTAGCCGCCTCTATTAATTGTCATTTTCAGAGGTGTGGTATCTGAAAATGTATTTCGGAGTGGCAGCGAGGCAGGTGGGATCTGACAGAGGCCTCCATAGAGGTGGTTGTGAGTTCAACTGTCTCTGCCCAAAAACAGCCCATTGCTAAAATTATTACTATAGTGTTGGTTTGTCCTAAACTAATATTTTAAATTTAATCAAATGTATCAGAAAAAATAAACATTTACGTTGGCACTAGATAGTGCATTGTGAAACAATATTTTATGATTCATCCAATGACATAAATTTGGTATCTTGGTAGTTGATGTTTTCTCCTACAAATTTAGAAAACATAAAATATTATTTGACTTAGAACAAATATGAAACTAGTTATATTGGGATGGAGTAAGTATGTGTTCAATAAAACTAAGACTCCAATCGGTTTTTAGTAAAACTAAGGTCCTATTTGGCACAGGTCCTTCACCATTTTCAGGAGCTGTTTATTTATGTCAAATAGGGTAAAAAAATAGCTTGACTTGAGGAGCTCCTTAAAATGTACTCTCACAAGGAGTGGATGGGAGATAGAGCTGAAAATAATAGCTTCTACCAGCTCACACTCCCTCCGGTGAGCTCCGCATAGAATTCTATGAGAGCATGTTTTAAAGAGCTTTACATGTAGATATGTATTGTCAAACGGTTCACTAAAACAATTCCAACTCCGACTGAAGCAAAAAAAAAAAACGATTTTACTAGTGAAGTGGAGCTGTCAACAGGGCCTAAGACTTCGTCCAAGAAAATCCTAATTAACCAGACGAGGGATCAGCGCATCAGTCCAACAAGCGTTTTTAGCTAGGCTCATTGAGGCACCGGGCTTATGCTACAGTAACAGAGGAGAGAATCGTGTGGCTTCTTTTAGCTTTATATTATATTCATTTCGTGAGAAGAGAAAAGACGACTCATATCAACAATATTTGCCCTGTTCGCTGGCTGATTTGTTATGAGAGAAAAATACTATTCGTTGACTGAAAAAATACGTCTTATAAGCCAAGCGAACAGGACGATTGGTAGCAGAGTTGCTGGTGTTGCCGAACATGGCCCCAATTTGCCGTGGCGCAACTTGCCTCTCGCGCAGGTAATCAGGTATGTCACTCTCAGTTGCTGGGATGAGATAACAATGGGCCAACTGTGACCTATACTCTATGGGCAGCTGGGTCCGGGCGTACCATGTGCAGCACTAGTTTGGGTGACTCAGCACGAAAGCAACCTCCTCAGTGCCCTGGCCCTCCTGCTTTGTCCTCCACCAACTGTCCAGCTCAGCTCACCAGGGTACGTATGTGCAAGATGACATGGATGGCCTGGTTTTGAGCTCGCGTGTCTGTGTCTCCTAGGATTCAGCGGACGCCTTGCTGACCGGCCGGATCCCATGCATGTCTTGTTTCCACCACATAGAGTAGGAGTAGGATTGTCCCCACCTTTGGATGCAGATGCAAACCGTACAGATTCTACGGGATCAAACACCCACTCTCGTTTAACCTTTTCAACCCTTGCGTAGGATATCGGCAAAAGCATGCAAATGACTAATAATTAGGAGTTAGGTCCGGGCTTTTCTCAATGCTGAGTTTTTCATGTGTGTGGCATTGTGGCAATTCTTCCATATACATGTGTGTCACAATCTTGTGCTAGAAATGAGGTCTAACATCTCATGATTTGACAAAGTTAGAGCTCATGAGTGTGTTCGTTGTCTATGCATGTGTTGAAATCCGGAAGGCAATGCTTCAGAGGCGAGACATATGATGACTTGAGGAGTCCAATATAAGAGTTTGTCTATTGCAATTTTCATAAAATTTTAAAATGAGGAGTTGTATTCCTCGAAAGGTGGGATTTGGGTTTACTAGAAGCTAGAAAAGAATACCGGTCAAACACTGTAGTAAACTGTTGGTTTTTACTCGATTCTCACAGTAGCGAGCCACGGTTACGTAGGTGATTTTTCACGCCGCAACCGCGCTGTGCGGCGTGGTCACACGGATACCCATGTCCAAACACACAACCATGCCACTATCAAGTGAGAGACTATCGTTCATTTAATCATTATCAAGCATTTCACTTTAATTAAAAGAAGACGTGGTAGATGTGGCCGAAGATGACTATTGCATTTGGATCACATGATTGTAACCGATGCAAATTAAAATTCACTTTGCTTGATTACCACAGAACATTTTGTACTCTCGGCACATCACATCGAACGTCAAATACCGACCCATACAGGCATACGTAATACCCATCCACAGCCGGCGAGACGCCATTTCGTGAAAGAAAAGTGACGTGACGCCTGGCCCTTAGCACGCGAGTCGTAGTAGCAGATCGAAGCTTCCTGCGGCCGCGCGCCGAACCCGAGCGAGTCCGGCGACTACCCTTTCCCCGCCGCGTAAGCGTAACCTTGCCCGAAGGCCGAACCGACGCGCGCGGAGCCGGAGAACGCGGCAGCGCGAGCACTGTATAAAAACCCAGCCGCCACCGCGCCCAGCGCTCACGAAACGAAACCCACCCAACCGAACTCCTCTCGCTCTCTCTTCTCCTCTCCCCAAATGAATCGGCCGCAACCGCAACAAGCTGCTGCTGCGGCGGCGGCGGAGCAGACCATGGCGCTGTACGACGCCTGCTGGTTCCGCCGCCTCGTGCTGCTACCGTCCCCTACTTCAGCAACCGTTCAGCCAGCTCTACCGTCACAACAGCAGGCGCCGCTGGAGCGCAAGGTGGATACGCACACTCCGCAGCGGCCTTCTTCGAGTCCCACGGCCGGCGGGCTGCGGCACCGGCGGACGCGGAGCGACGAGGCCACGGCGGCCGCGTTCCAGGGCTTGGAGCCGCTGAGGCTCCCCGACAGCGGCCACCGCGCGCGCCTCGAGACCATACTCTCGGGCAAGGACGGGCTCGTCGTGGCCGCGCCGCAGCCACAGCCGCTGCCGGAAAGGAGAATAAGATCCGAGCTGGCGCGGCGCGCGGCCGGGCCCGGCAGCCGGCGGCGGCGGCGGCGCGGGCGGAGCAT
>PUID01033328.1:10917-34874 GCA_002993905.1 Miscanthus sacchariflorus | reverse complement strand
GGAGGATGAACTCGAGTCCGTCGAGCGGGAGCTCGGCGTTGGCGCCGGGTCTAGCCGGAGCCCCGTCAAGCGCAAGGCGGAGGTCAAGCTGCCGGAGAGGTAAAGATCCCTGTCCCCGATGTGATTTCGGATCTGGTTTACGCTTGCAAATCGAACTGCTTGCAAATTTCGTTTTAGTTTTCACCAACGCTGATTTTACTATTCCCCCAATCTGAAGTTTGCCTCCCGATAAAAGGGGGGATTTTAGGATGTTATATAGCAGCGAATTTATGTAATAGAACATCTAGCTGTGGGTTTATGTAATACAATAGAACATAAATAATTACTAGGCGATTCGTTTCTCTGGTGATGATATATCTTCACTGGTATTGCAGCTACGAGATGCTCTGTGAGTTCTTCAATTGCTTGGAGAGTTCCACCCGGCTGCTCCGTATGAAGGGATCCAAGGCCACTTTCCCCAACATCTGTTCTAGCATTCAGCATTTGACTGAGCGGTATTAATCTTGTTCACAAGTAATCTTACAATAACTGTTGTGCTGGATTATTGTATTTAAGTTACCTAATTTTTGTGACTGTCCACAGGAGATTTACCCACAGCCATCTTGCACAGCTCAAGTACATAATGCCAGAGGCAATCGTCATCAATAAGATCCTTTTGCGTGATGACACGACTTGCTGCATGTACCCTGATCTTCAGGTGAACCTCATAGTCAGTGCTGTTGAGAACGTCGTGAAGCAGAAGGGGGAAACAGCATACCTAGCATTAAGAAGGATATTTAGGCAGAGGCTTGTGGAATTCTACAGGGAGCACCCTGAGGTAAGGAAACCGTGTTATGCTTCACAGTCGGTTACTGTTTCATCAGAAGTTCAAGCTTGTTCTTCTAATAAGATAAAGATTATAATAATGTTGCCTCTGTTGTTAATTTCAGGGAGATGACATTCCAGAGCATGAGTTGCCACATCCATTTAACCCAACAAGATCAAGCATACCCCAGGATAAACAAAGGACTGTTCTTGAATCTTCTTCCCCACTCAAGCCATCTGTTGTCAATGGACAGCAGACCGCTGTGATGTCACACATGTCACAGTCATTCAAGAGAAGGTTTTCACAGAGATCTCCAATCAGCTCTACAACAGCTAGTGCACCCAGTCCACTGGTGAAAGTTGCTTCCACTGTTCCATCACCACTGAGCAGAAATTCCCTCTTCAGTCGGGATGTTTCTGGCAGCATGTGTGTTGATGATACATCAAGTGCTAAAGAAGCCGTCTGCAAGTCTGGTGTTTTAGAAAACACCCCTGCAAAATTTGCCTCTACACCAGTGAGGTTAATGGCGCCTACGCCAGACCTCAAGACACCAAAGAGACTGATCTCTGCCACAGGTTATGACACTCCGCCTCTGAAAATGGCAAAGAGATCAGCCCGTGCAAAGTTGTTTACCACTCCAACAAAGGATACTAGTATGGATGGAGAGAACCAAAGTGCAAGCATATCTGGTGCTGATGCTGATGATGAGTTACTCAGTTTTCTTCCACAATCCCTCCTTCAATCAGTAAGTCCATGCCGATACCTGCAATGATTTCTCAGTTGACTGTTTGCTCTATCATGAACAAAGAATAACATATGTATTGCTTACAGGTGAAAGAGAAGGAAGAGAGGGCTTTGGAGGAGAAGGAAACTGGGTTTGCTGATCAGGTTAAAAGGCAGAAGTTGATTGCTTCCCTGCCAAGCACCTTTGACATCATATTCCTTATCTATCAGTCAAGACAGCGGTCTGTAATGACAAAGCAGGAGCTGATCCACAAGATAATTGCAAGCAGTCCTAAGATAGCAGACAGAAGTATGTGTGAACTTTTATTTGTATCTGTTTTTTTTTTTCTGAGACATTTGTTGCCTCAACCTTTTGCAACGATTCTGACATTGAATGAATACTTCTTTAGGTGAAGTTGAGGAGCATCTGGCACTGTTGAAAGAGCTCGTTCCAGATTGGATCTCTGAGAAAACTGCCCGAAGCGGAGATGCTCTGTGCTGGTAAGCCTTTTTTTAAGACATGTTTGATGCTCAAGTATTAGTACTCCCTGATCCTCAGCTACCCTTAGCATTTTTTAAATATGAAAAGTCTAATTCGTTGCGCTGTTAATTTTCAGCATTGATGCCACTTTGAGCCAATCAGAAATTCGGCAAAGAYTGTATGCTGCTGCTGAGTAGGGAGAAAGCTAAAATGACGAGCACCTGAAAACAGCACAAGCTAGGATTCACTCAAGCCAAGGGTCCTGAGATGCGGCCGGCTCATGTGCACTTCAGTTTCTATTGCTTTGTTGTGATAGAAACCCCTTAACTAGATGAAATGAATGACAAGTATAGTGAAGCCATTCTAACAACTGATGCTTCCTCGTTCTTAGTTCGTCTCTTTGTAAATCCCCTTTTCTGAAATACCACTGAAATAAATAAAAAATGTTCTGCTGATTGAGTCCATTTGTCTACTGAATGACTGGTTCGTCTCTTTGTAAATCCCCTTCTCTGAAGTACCACTGAGATCACAAAAATGTGAAGTCTGCTGATGAGTCCATTTGTCTACTGAATGACTGGCTTTCAGAGATCTGATTCCACACATGCATTTTCTGAAAGCAGTGTGGTGCTGTTTGGTTCAGCCGAGGGAGTGGTGACAGAAAAAGGTATGGAAGAGCTCTGTAAACATAGACAATTGACGCGAGCAAGGCGTCCACGATCGTAGCGATGCAACTCGTCTTGGAGACGGGTCTGGTTTGGTTGATCTCCCGGGTCCCGGCGCCCGTACTGAACATGATTGCGCTGCCCTATCTGACGTTCTTCAAGCCACTCCAACGGCACAGCCGCCGCCTCTGTCCTCCAAGCTCCAATCTCATACTGCGTCGTGCGCACACATGGCTGCGACGGACCGTGCCAAACATTGTCCAGCAAGCTGGCAAAATGATCCACCGTTTCACTTCGCCAGACGCACTGGCATAGCACAACAGACACAGAGGACCGGCAACACACCACAATGAAACCTAGAAAAGCTGAAACAGCTCACAACACAAGACTAGCTACTCAGTTCAGTATTGATAATTTTCTGAAGAAATGGTCCATGGCAGTGTGACTCCAACGATACTGATGCTGCACTCCTGATATGAAGTATTCCTTCTAGTTTCAACATATACATACATAACTGCAAGCTCTGCTTATCAATCTCACTGTAGCACCGGGGAAGCAGCATGCATCACATACAATAGGACACAAGGCATAAATAAAATGGTTCTATGCACGACAAATCAGAAGATGGAAACGGTGAGAAAAAAACATTCAGCTGAAAACGTCTATTATTTCAGTGTTGCTGAGCTTACATGTTACAAGTGAATGAAAAACACGGCATAGCCAGATAATAATTAAAAAAAAAGTTGAAACATGATGCAAAGCAAGACTTGTCTTGGGGGCATATCTCATCAAGGTCATACTTGCCTTGTGGGCAGAGACCCATCACCAACATACTGATAGGCAGAGTCCAGTCTCCAATTCAGGATATATATGAGAAACCCAAAATAACAAGCATGCTTTGTGGAAAGCGGATTACATAGCTTCAGAAGGGAAAAACCATGTTTGACGACCTCTTCTACCACCTTGTGTCTGCACCACCACAGCCTCGGGCAACAATGGTGTGATCTTCCCATTTCTCATGTTGAAAACACCAGAATCACAGAGAGGATCCACACGAGGTTCTGACTTGAGATAGTCGGAAATGAAGTAAATGCAGTCCTCCTGAACCCAACAGTCTGTAGCAGGGAAGGACTTGGAGCATCTGCCAACAAAGAGTGCTTGGCCTCCCAATGTCTTCACTGTCTTCCACTTACGGCAAGAATCTGCAGTCAAGTCTGCCTCRAAGACATCAAACCAAACAGTACGTGCACGCACCACATGCTCATCTGTTATGGGGACCAATATTGTGACATCCCTCCTCACATGCAACAGCTTACCATCAGATTCAACCAGATAATTGAAGTTTACATATGTGCACCTCTCGTCGTAGGTACATCTCCTTGAAGCCTCAATGGAGTCAACTATACATCTGGTGGCTGATATTTTTGGCTTGCCTTTGTGGCCCTCGCCAATCTCCGAGACAAATAGATTTGCATACATATTGAGAGCATACAGCTTTCCATCAAAGAACACAATATCAACGATGCTCTCAATATCTTTGTTGCTGACTGTGTCGGTGGCAATTGGGGGCTGGCAAATAGAAATTGTACCATGAAAATAGCTGTCCGTGGTAAACACAGCAAAAAGCGAATCTGGTGTCGAGGTCACGGACAAGGGCACCGCCAACTTATAGAGAAATGAATTTCTAGAGTAGGCATACCTATACCTCATGGTCCTCATCTCATGATGCCAAATAGTGGTCAGGTTAGGAAGCTCTAACTTAGCCTTGGAGAAAGAGTTCATCAATGAGCACCGACCATTATTGTGCACGAGGAAGAACCAGTTGTCCACAGAACCATGGCAAGAAGCACACGGTGAATTTCACCACTTGGAATGCTGAGGAAGGTCCCATCAAATAAGGCCACCCAGGGGAGCGGTGGGGGCAGGGGCTCAAGTCGAGCATTGCAGCGTCATGTGCGGCAGACTGCTCTTAGTCGAACACGATCAGCAAAGGAGGGGAGCCTCTTAAGGACCAGACCCAGAAGCTCCGGCTGAAGGTCTGGCCAAGGTGAAGATCGTGTGCCCATCATCATGCAAGAAGACTGCACAAATAACAAGAAGTGACCGAGGATTCAGAGTTTTAGCTAAGTTAACAGTAAACAATAAACATAACTATGAAAACACGCATCCTTGTTCGAACACTTGTATTGACTCTTTTATAGTATATAGATATAGATAGGCAGCTACAAGTTTGTACTTTGGGATGGGGGTTTCAAAATCTTTGTACATGTTATCTCTGTTTTAGTTTTCAGGTTATTATAACAAAGTTAAAGTTAATAGTAACAACAACAACAAAACCTTTTAGTCCAAGCAAGTTGAGGTAGGCTAGAGTTGAAACCCAACATGAGCCACTGGTCACGGTTCAAGCTTAAAGTTAACAGTAAACAACAAAAATAACCATCCGTAAACTCCTGGTGACAAAAGCAGCAGCATAAAGTAACACATGGAATTTGAGAAGGCAACTGCAACCAACCTGAATATATAGAATTATGGTACAAGACTAAATAAAAATGGACCTAGTAATATATAGTTCTTAAAGAAAAATGGACCTAGTAGTATATAGTTCTTAGGAATTCTCATTTTACTTTCCAGATATGTTGATTATATATACTAACTAGTGCAAGAAGGCAAAAAATCCTTCCAGGATTTCTACTTTTTCCTGAAGAATCTGCAGACTTCCATCGAAATTCCTACGTTCTAGTGAGTGATTTAACGAGTAAAGGGCTGGCCACCTAGCAATCATAAACTATGGCTAATATCAGCACATAATATCCACCGATTTGAATTCTCATTTTCATTAGAAAAAAACAATCCAGATAGAACGAACAGTGTTGTCATGCAGATGAGATGGTCTGTATATGTCAATCAAACCCGCATACCAAATTAATCAGGCCACCTCAGAAGGACACGAATATCAGGGGATAGGGGCGGGGGACTTACGACCAATGGCGGCCGGTCAGAGAAGCGAGGAGGCAGGGAACCGACTCGCGCATACCCTGGGTTGCCTTGCCTGGCTGCACAACCGCCGAGAGGGATTCTTCAAAGGAGGCACGCCGCAGGTAGACGGGGGTCGTCTTTGGAGGTAGAGACGGGTGGCGGATCGGAGATTCGGATGGCTTTCCCGGTTTCCCCGGCGAGGTTTTACATCGCCGGACTCGCCGAGGGCGAGCATGCGCAGCGGGCAAGCGACGGCGAGGGCTTTCAGATCGTCGGTGGCCCGGTGGGACCGTGGGAGACAGAGGGGAGTGAAGGGAAACGTTGGGCTGGGCCGTTAAAATTTGAAATGTTACGGCCCAGTTCATCAGAACGATTGGCCCATGCTTGTTCAGTTTGCGTTTCACTTGTAGCATCAGAAATCCATTCAGTTTCCATCTCAGAAGAAATATGCAAAAATTCCACCGGAATTCGAGATAAAACTCGTGTTTCATGCTGTAGCTACAACAAATGGGACCGAGATACTGCAACTTAATAAGGAGCAAGGGCAAATGCCATGAAAGACTGTTTTCCAAAAGAATAAGGAGCAAATAATTTGTGAGAATGCAATCTATCGTCGGAAAGCAAGGGCGAGTACCAGACAGCTACGGTTACTGATAATGTTACTGCAACTTCATTTACCAGTCGTACTGTTTCATCAGGAAAACAGAGTCATCCAGTATCTGATTGATGATGAAACAGTAATCTGATTCATATGTAAAATCTGCAGCAGGATGCAGAACAGGACATCATATTGTCACCACAAATTAGATAGGTCATGAACCAAAACAAGTTGCTTCTAAAAACAAAGACAGGACAAACAGAGCTCCACTCAACATCCAGGTGAAGCATATACTCCTTGCTACAGGATGGGCATAAATAAACATTAACGAAACAACTTTGCACAAATGCATGTCTAGATTAAAATATGCGTATGTGGATAATACTAGTCTTGGAGAGTAGATATAATACATACTCCTAAATACGGTACGAAAAACAGATCTCTTAAGGCACCCGTAACAAAACAACAGGGGCTGTTCGCTTGAACTTTTCAGCCGGCTTATCAGTTAGAATCTACAGTATTTTTCTCTCATAAGAAAACAGCTTCAGCTGGCTTTAATCCCAAGGCACTAAGCAAGATAGGCTGAGTCCATCACACAGCATCAACAGGGAAATACCATGTCAGAGTCCACTGGCCACGCTGATGGCGAGGAACTGTTGCAGTCTCTGACAACAAAGGTGTAATCATCCCATTTGCAATGTTGTACACACCAGAGTCACCAAGAGGATCTTCAGGGTGATATGGCCAAGGATAGTCACACATGAAATATATGCAATCCTCTTGAATTCCATTGCCTTCTCCAGCAGGGAAAGACTTGGAGCAACGCCTACCAACAAAGAGTGCTTGGCCACCCAAATTTTTGATGCGTCTCCATTGGTTGGGGTTGGTGCTCAAATCTGCCTCAAAGATCTCAAATGAAGTAGTGCGAACATGCTCAAAGTAATTGCTTGCTGCTAAAAGCCTCCGGGGAATCTCAAGCCATCGTGTCACCATCAACAGTCTACCACAGCATTCAACTAGATATTTGGTGACCATACGTTCCTTGTCTGACAGGGGCTTGGGCAGGTCAGGTATGTTATCCATAGAGTTAATTACATTTTCTATGGATGAAATCTTTGGTTTACTACCAAGGCCATAACTAATCTCAAATGTTAAGAGACCAAAATCAAGACCATAAAACTTCCCATCAAAAAATGTAACATCAAAGAGCCGCTGAAATGGATCTAGGAAGTTTCCTCTAGAGAAGTCAAAGGCAATTGGTGGTTGACAAACACCAATTGTAGCGTTACCACCATCATCCAAGATCAGCACAGTGATAGGGGAATCTGGTGATGAGTCCAGGGGTGAGGAAACAACAAGCTTATACTGACATGGATTGAATGTCGAGTATGAGTATGAGTATTTATTAAATGGATCTATGTCCATGGCTATCTTAGGAAGATCCACCGTGGCCTTGGAAAAAGGGTTCACCAGTGAGCATCCACCATCACTTTTCACAAGGAACAACCAGTTGTCAATGAAACCATAGGAGCAACCATCATATTGTTTAGGCATTCCGATAATTTCACCACCTGGGATACTCAGGAAGCTTCCATCAAGAAGGATGAGGCATGGGTTCGGAGGGGGCAGTGCTTGCAGGCGAGCATTGGAGCGCCATGGCCAGCAGACTGCTCTCAGTCGAACACGGTCAGCCAGGATGGGCAGCCGCTTGAGGACAAGTCCAAGGAGTTCTGGCTGCAGGTCTGGCCACGATGAAGATTGTGTGGTCTTCATCACAAAAGATCCCAAGCCTAGCAAGAAATGAAACATGGTTCAGGGTTCACAACGTAAACAGAAAAATTAATCATGTGTACTGGCATGTGCAGTGATATTAAGTGTAGTTCACAATCAAGCAAATAAGTACCGCTGAAACTATTCCTGCATTAAGACATAAGGGTGTTTGCCTTGATGGATGAACTCACCCTAGATGGAATGGTCCATCATAGTTCATACCATGAATTTGGTGGGATGGAACACTCTGTCATTCTTATATAATCATGTGCGTGTGAGGAATGAGGAGGTGATGGATCAATCTGTTCCATTCCTCAAACGAAACATGGATGCAATGAGAAGGTGATGGATCACCTCATTCCTCTAGCCAAACAGTCAATCAAACACCCTAAAAAGAAAAGAAGACTCCCTCATCCGGCAGACTGGCCTCTTTGTGGCAAGGACGAAGAATCAATTCAGTACCTGTTGATCTCCTGTGTTTGCTTGACAGGTTTGGTTGATAATTTGCCAGCGGTTGGGCCTCATTGCCATCACACCCCCAACCTTGCTGGTGGTACAGGGCAGTTAAGAAGGTATCTAAGAAGGTCAGGAATGGGCTTAATTCACTCAATATTCTTGTGGCTTTGGAAATTTAGAAGCATCAGAACAACTGTCTTCAATAATGCAAATCCAAGTATCTCAATGGTGCAGCAAACAGTCACAGATGAGAGCATTCTTTGGTGCGCTGCTGGAGCAAAAGGCCTCCAGGAGTTACTTACCACTTTACCAGGTGCTCCATTAGGCTAGTGGTCTTGGTTTATAGTTGTCTGGTTGCATGCTTTAGCAGGTTTGCTTCTGGTGCTATCCTTGTGATAGTTTTTTTTGGGTGTGTGATAGTTTTTTTAGGGTGTGTATTGTGACCATGAATCTTGGGTGTATACCCTTTGGGGGTTTCTCTAACAACACCTCCCCTCCCCTCCCCTTCCCTAGTATTGGCTTATTTCTTAATGAAATGGTACACAATCCTTTAATGTGATATGGACTGAGCATATCTTGATCAGTGGGATATGTGGGTGGACACTACGCTTCCCTAGGCTCAATGCCTCTTTAGCTGTGAATTGGTGCATTCTGTTTTGTTCTTCTTTTGATAAAAGGATACCTAGTTCCTCTTGGGCAATCTCATTTACTAACAGAAATGATGATTGTTTTTTCTACAAAGACAATGAGCCAGACTAAAGTATGACATATTGCTAAGGAATTGCCTGAATTGACTGAATCCTTCAAAATCTCTATGCTTCAGGGTGGGGAAAGCCAACTGAAGTACTGAACTCGTGTCTAGTAATTGCAGTTGCAGTACAATATTCAAAAACAATATCGACCTATGAGATATTATATCCCCAAAAAAAATGACGAAGTTCCAGTTCTAATGAAGCAAAACCCCACACGGCCACACCAAGCTACTGTAGTTAAATTATTCGGAAAAGGGGACAGGGACCAGGGAATCTAATGGCACTCAGACAATCTAGAAGTGAGGCAATAGGAAGGAAGGAAGGAAGGGGACGGACTCATACCAGGGGTTACCAACAGTCCCTCGTGCCCTGCTGCGGCGAGATGCGCCGCCGCTTGCGCGAACAGGACGCGGCCGGGGCGCGAATGCTGTAGCAGCCGGCGGGATTCGCCAATGAGGCAGCGCGCAGGTAGAACAGCTGTGGACGGTAGAGGAGGGTCGGAGGGCCGATCTTCTCCAGCTAGGCTTACATCGCCGAGGACGAACAGCGGGCGGCGAGGGTTTCTCGGATCGGCGGTTGTTTTTTTCGCGATCGGGCCGTTCACCCGTTTTTCATTAATAGAAAAAAAATTCGAAGACACAAAAGCGCTTACACGAAGGCGAGGAACCGTCGATGGTCCGCGCAAAGCACCTATCTACTGGATTCTAGAGTAGCTAATTACATAAACACCGTGCTGCGCGACCAAAGGGGGCAAACATCAACCCACGACATCTCTACGAGCGCGCGAGTTAAGGCCTCGTGCGTTCCAAATGAAAATGTTATTGCCTAACATAGGGAACAGACTATGGCGACAACGGCGTGGACACTCAGGGCTTGTTCGGTTCGGCCGGTTTAGCCCGGAATGCAGCCCAATCCGGGCGGATTGAAACGGCCCGGAATGGAGTCAGGCATAGCTTGGATTCGTTGTTCGGTTAGATCTGGTCCGAAATAGAAACAGGCCCGGTTCGGTTTTCCCCCCTCTGCTCACGGCCCGGATTCATTCCCCACCTCGTCCCCTCTGGAACGGAGCCTGGCCGGATTGAGTGACACGGGTGGAATCACTCAAACCGGACCTGGAAATAATCCTGGCCGGGATCCAATCCGACTAAAACGGACGAGGCCTTAGGCGTCGCGAACGGACCTGGCGGCCCGCTGCTTCCTGTCCGGGAAGAGCACCTGCATGGCATCCCTTGTTGATGGCGAGAGCGGAAGGGCTTAGGCGGTCTGGAACTCCTCGAAGGAGGCCTCGTCAGGCAGCTGCGTTTCAACCTCCACCCTAAGGCGTTTCATCATTACCTTCCTGGCTTGAGCTCTCTGTGCTTGCTCTTGGCAGCCAATCTCGCGCTTCGCATGGGGACGAGCTCGGAGTCCCTCCAGTTCCCTCGTCCACGCACTGGCTGCCCTGGTGACCCGGAGCCGGGGCGGTGAGAGAATAATGGGCGCGGGCAAAGGCTTCTTGAAAGCGAGGATGAAGTCCTCTTTGGTCTCCCGCTCGGTCGTGAGAGTGAACTCGTCCTCCTGGTTGTGGCCCAGCTGAGGCACTGGGCTCTCATCACTCATCAGCAGCGAAATCCTCCACGACCGCGCCCGTTTCTTGGGCTGTTGCCGGCCTCGGCGAGCTGAGGCCCGAGTCGCAACCCTCATGCCCAGACAAGCACAGGTCCACCGCCATGAACAGCTCCGAGATGGGCGTGTCGGTATGGGCCATGTTGAAGGCGAATCCGAACAGCACGTCAGGCCCATCAGTCGGCCTAGAGGCGCAACCGGAGCGCGCAGCCTTTCAAGAGCTCGAAATCTGCTTCTAGGGCGGACCCCACCAACCCGTGACGAGGTGTGCGCGAAGAACGGCCGCCACGCGGAGCGCGGCGTGTCGCAGGCGCCGGCCTCCTGACGCGGCGTGCAGAGGGTTGCTTCGACGAGCATTGGGTCGCCCCCTGACCGTTTGACAGAAGAGGGTGAGCTCATGCACATGGGCGCGAAGTCAAACCGGGCCTCCACGGGCGCCTCGACACGCGTCCCCCGCGTGACACGAATTCCGCTGCCAGCCGTGCCGCAGGGCATGGCGCCACGCCGCGACATGACTGGGCAACAGAAGTCTCCCACCCGGACGACCTGCCTCGACTCCTGCGCCCTGAAGGTTGGACCGGAACCGCGACCAAGGCGCGGCTCCGTGGGACCGGCGAAACAAGTCATCCGCGGCCGCGCACCGCCGCCGAAGCCAGGATGCCAGCCGTTGTAGTTGCTATCGTCACTGTCTTCCTCGTCTCCGACGCCGTAGTCGTCGTCGAAAGATGGCGGAGGAGTGTGCCAATCCTGGAACTCCACAATCCTCAGGCGGACCAGATACCTCAGCGCCGGTAGGCCGTCCGGGTACAGCGGCGATCCGCCGTCGTGCTCATCCTCCGGCTCCGGCACCACCATAATCATCTCGTCGGGGTGGGCGCACCACGCCGTGATGAACAACTCGCGCTCGTTGTCCGGGTCATCCAGAGCCTCAGGGTCAGCGAGCTCGGCCTTAGCCCCCACCGAGCCAAGAATGGCTTGCGCCACCTCCGACGAGCGTGCGTGGGAGGGGATGCCCTTCATGCCGACTAGGACTCGGAACCTGAACGCACCCGAGGACCCCATGATGAGACGGCTCCAACGCCGCCACCGGAGCACGAACGGAGCACCCTCCGGCAGTGGGGTGGCAAGCACGAGTTCTAGGTCCTCCTGCCGCCGGAATCGAATAATGAAGTCATCCGGCCGGGTACGCCACACCGTCACCAAGTCGCCGGCAATGCCGAAGTGGTGCTGAAGATGATGAAGCACCATTGCTGGGGTCACTGCTGGGTGCTGGCCTCGTGCCGATGACCAGGGCCACAGCCCACAGCGCCAGCGACAAAGCGTCCTCAGCCGCCTGCAGGGCTGGGGTCCGAGGGATGACGACCAACCCGAGCAGAGGAGTCCGCGCCCGCATCCTCGGTGACGCTGGCGGCTCCACGGCTCGCCGCAGGAGTGAGCGGGGGTAGCCACGGGAGCGCGCCTGTTGCAGGATGTTCGCATCCACAGCACCGAACCCACCCGTCG
Source organism: Miscanthus sacchariflorus (assembly GCA_002993905.1). Taxonomy (NCBI): domain Eukaryota; kingdom Viridiplantae; phylum Streptophyta; class Magnoliopsida; order Poales; family Poaceae; genus Miscanthus; species Miscanthus sacchariflorus. The sequence goes on along the minus strand of PUID01033328.1, from coordinate 22,543 downwards.
CAGCCAGAATAATGTTGACGTGCATCCCAGTACCCGTTGCCACCGAGCGGCCCGCGCCCACAGGCTCGACGACAGGTTCTACCTCCGGCGCAGACTCGGCCACGATCTCTGCCGATTGGGGGTCGCACACTGGTGGCACGGTCGGTGGAGACGGACCGTGCGGAGTCCGTGTCCGCCAGAGATCCTCGAGAAGGCGACGAGCGCCGCCGCCGAGCGGCCCGCTGCCCACACATGGGCCCTTCGGGGGAGTGTCCCTGCTTCGCCCCAGCGACCGGGAGGCGAAGGCCTGGGGCAGTCGCGCTCATGATGGCCCTCCTCCTTACAATTGAAACACCTGGAGGGGAATGTGCATTTGGCGCGCACGTGGTCACCAGCAAGGCAGTTGAAGCACTTGCCGATCAAGTTGGAAGGCACCGGCCGTCGAGGCACCACAACACGCCGCCAGTGCCTCCGGCTCTGCATTGGACGAAAACCCTCAGCGTCTGGCTCGACCGACATGCGGGGCAGGTGAACCACAACGGAGGCAAGACGCTGCGGTGCTGGTTGTGGGTTCCTGGCAGGCGTCGGCGGGCATCAGCCATGAACCCCCCACGACGGGGACGGCGACGCCTGCGACGACGCTGCCGCGATGGCGGCATGGCTGCCTTCCCGTGGCCCGACGACGACGGCGCTTCAGAGTCACCAAACGAAGCCTCAGAGTCGGTGAAGCGCAACCTGGTTGACGGACCAGGTCCTAGGGGTTCCCCACGGAGGTACTACCTGAATAGGCCTGGGATGGCATATGATCTATCGAAGGACGTAAGACAGGGTGACGTGGACTTCAGGCTATTCCAGTTCGACTTAGTCGGCTTACTATGAAAGCTGGATTCTGTAATAAGATTATGACTCTTCTCTTGTAACCAACTAGGACTAGATACGTGTCCTTACCCTCTCCCCTATATAAAGAGAGGTATGACACACCCCTTGTAACCCTAACAATTATACAATCAATCCAACACAAAAGGCTACACACTGATTGGACGTAAATGCTATTACTCGACAAAAGAGCCCAAACCAGTATAAATCAATCGTCTCTTTGCGTTACCGTCGAGTTATGCGTACGCCGAAGCCCTTTAAACATCATCCCAGGTAACCCCGTGACGTGTTGCCGGTCATCAAACACCGACAACTGGCGCGCCAGGTAGGGGCTTTCGGTTCACAATCGAGAGCTCGACGGACCTCGACGACATGATTTTCTCAGCGGGTATCACCTTCATCTTCGGCTCCTGGATCTGCAAGGCAGACGACAACGGCAAGCTCCAAAGTTGTCTCATGGAGATCCCGGCGCCTCAAGCTTCACCAGACGTCTCGATGACCACGCTGGATCACTCGTCGAGAAGTTTTCGCACCTCTCAATCTCTGATCCAACTCGAACTCAGGAGGTCACCATCAACCACGACTTCCGCTCGGACATGTCACCTTTGTTCGGGCTGGAGATCCCATCTAAAGTCCAGCACGAAGACCCAGTTCGTTTTTCACTCGGACTCAAGAACTTAGCTTCAACCTATCAAGATACGATCAGCTACCTCGTGCAGGATGAGCAAGAGATCCCTCTTACGGGTGCCCAAAGAGGTTTGGTTCTATCCATCACACCCGAAGGAGGCATCGTCCATTGACCGGGTGCTCGACCCGACACTTCTTTAACAGATTCATCTCGTCTAGTTGGCATGGTGGAACTCTTGCCTTATCAGGACGGCAGAACTCTTCCAGCGGACAAGAATGATCACGGTGCTATAGAGATCTTGGACATCGCGACGACTACAGAATCTAGAACTCACTCGGCCACGAGGCACTCCAGAGAAGTCTTTATGGCTGGACAACCACCTCAGATCCCTATGTCTAACCCACTAGATATCCAAGATGGAGAGGAAGCCTTGTTCGACATCTCCCCAGACACTGCGCCACCCAACGGAGAGACGAATGAGTAGAAGACGGCTAGAGAAAAGAAGAACAGCGCTCGACAGGCTCGGTGCAACCGCGCCCAACACCGCAAAGAAGAGTGGCGATGGTATCAGTCGGCTTGTCGAGACGTTGAACGATGGCGCTTGGCTGTAGAGGCAGCATATGAACAGCGTCTATGGGATGAAGAAGCAAAACGATAGCGCCAAGACCATGATGTCGCCAGAGCTTTTGCATCACACAACCTTGAGCCTAAGTTCATGGAAGTAGCTGGCCACAGGGTCTTTACTATGCCCTACGCCAACGTTTATCCCCTGGTAGAAGAGATGGCGGCCATAGAAAACCCTACTCCAAATCAGCAACGACTCAAAGTCATTCTAGAATCCACAGCCCTTCAGATGTAGGCTGCAAAAGTGACATCCCAAGCTAACCCTTCCCGAGGACCAGAGGCATGAGCACTAGCCCACTCTCATCTGGGACCATAGGGTAACCAAGGAGGAGAACAACGAGTACCAGCCCACTCCCGTCTAGGGCCATAGGGTAACCAGAACAGGAATCAGGGTGCCGAACTGTCGGCCTATCATGGGCACCAGTACAACAACAAGAAAGGTAGAGGCGAGTTTGAGTATAGAGAGGCCAACATCTCACCGGACAAGTTCCCATATTTCTCTAACAGACTACTCTCTGTCCGGCTTCCCTACAAATTCAAGCCATCCAACCATACCAAGTACGACGGAAAGACAGAACCCAACCAATGGTTGTGTATCTACTCTCAGTCCATCGAGTTGGCAGGCGGTGACGATGACATCAAAGTGTTATATTTTACCATGGCACTGGACACTGTGCCTCTTGCCTAGTTTGATAGGCTATGAGCCAACTCCATCGATACTTGGGGACAACTTCAGCACAAATTCTGTGAAAATTTTTGCGACATCCTCACCCACCCAAGTACTCGGAACGAGCTTAAAACTTACAAGCAGAAACTAGATGAAACCTTCCAGCAATATTATCACCGCTTTGCTGAGTTACGAGCCCAAGTCTATGATATCACAGACAGGGAGGTGATAGATCACTTCGCCAATGGGATCAAATACAAGTGTCAGTTTGAAAAATTCTACGACGATAATCCAGAGACCACCGAGGAATTTAAGCATACAGTACAGACGATGATTGCATCTGAAGAGCGTACTCGTGAACGATTCCCACGCGACCAACAAGACAAAGGTTATGACCCTAGAAGCAATCAGGGTGGACAATTTTGGTAGAAAGAGAGGACCCGACAACACTCTTGCTTTCATGGACAGGTCCAAGAAGTCTAATAAAAATAACAAGAAGTTCAAAGACATCAAGAATTTACCCTGCCCTTTCCACAAGAACGCCAAGCACACGACGGCCAAGTGCAGACAACTCCAAGAACTGGGTTTCTATGACAAAAGCAACAAGGGCAAGGGTAAAGCTGATAACAACAAAGATAGAGACGACAACGCTGACCCTAGCTTCCAATAGTCTAAGGGCCAAATCACAGTAATCTTTGTAGGGCTACCGACTTCATCAAACAAGCGCTCAGGAAAGTTGGCTCTTCGGGACATCATGGCAGGAGAGCCCTCAACACCAAAATACCTTAATTGGTCTGAGTTCCCGATCCAGTTTTCTAGAAAAGATCAATGGACTAGTTTGACTAATGCCGACGACTATCCACTCATCTTGGGTCTAACAATAGCTGGCATGACAGTCCCACTGACGTCCCTTTCTACAGGATTGAATATAATATTTGTAGATACGCTGAAGAAGATAGGCCTGGACTTTACTAGCCTACTCACCCCCACTAACGTCCCTTTCTACGGGATAGTACCCAGCAAGGCTGCCATACCACCTGGACAGATCACGCTCCCGATAACGTTTGGCAACCCAAACAATTTTCGAACGGAGTTCATCAAGTTCGAGGTGGCTGATTTCGAATCATCATACCATGCTATCTTTGGTCGACCTACTTTGGCCAAGTTCATGGCCGTACCACATTACCCGTAGCTCTTGCTCATGATGCCGGTGACCTCAAGCGCTCATATGACTGCGACACGGAAGCCATCCAGATTGTCACCAGAACGCAGCAAGCCTATGAAGCACAGGAGATTGCCAACATTGCACAGCAGACTAAGCCAAAAGACATGGAGATTCTGACTAAGAAGGCGAGAATCATTGCACCACCCTCTAAGATGGATACCATTGAGATTGATCTGGGTACTGGTGATCCCTCTAAGACGGCTATCATCGGCGCCCACCTTTCCGAAGAATAGGAACTTGCGCTCGCTAACTTTCTTAGGGAAAACAAGGATATATTCTCATGGAAGCCGGCTGCTATGCCGGGTGTTCTGAGAGAGTTTGCTGAGCACAAATTGGATTTAAACCCCGGCTCAAAGCCAGTCAAGCAACGTCTATGATGGTTCTCACCAGATAAGAAAGCAATAATCAAGAGGGAAATCATCAAGCTATTGGCAGCCGGATTCATTAGGGAAATCCTTCACCCTGATTGGCTAGCTAATCCTATACTCGTCTAGAAGAAGAACTCAAAAGAGTGGTGCATGTGCGTCGACTACACAGATATCAACAAACATTGCCCAAAGGATCCCTTCAGCTTACCTCGCATTGATCAGATCGTAGACTCTACGGCCGGGTCAGCTCTTTTATCTTTCCTTGATTGCTACTCGGGTTACCATCAGATTGCCCTCCATAAAGAAGATCAGAGCAAGACATCCTTCATCACTCCGTTTGGTGCCTACTGTTACACGACCATGTCATTCGGGTTAAAAAACACCAGTACAACCTATCAGTGGGCTATCCAGGCGTGCCTAAGAGAACAGATCGATCATAATGTAGAAGCCTACGTGGATGATGTCGTCGTCAAGACCAAGGACCCTTCTACTCTGACCACAGACTTGAAGCAAACCTTTGATAGTCTTCATGAGAACAAGTGGAAGCTTAACCCAACAAAGTGTATGTTTGGAGTTCCTTCCGGACAGCTATTAGGTTTCCTCGTGAGCCATCGGGGTATCGAAGCTAGTACAAAACAGATTCAAGTAATCACTCAGATGACTCGACCTCACTGCGTCAAAGATGTTCAGAAACTGACAGGGTGCGTGGCTGTCCTCAATCGTTTCATCTCGTGACTTGGGGAGAAAGGTTTGCCTTTCTTCAAGTTGTTGAAAAAGTCAGGCAAGTTCAAGTGGACAGCTAAAGCTGACGAAGCCTTCCAGAAGCTCAAAGAGTACCTGTCCACCTCTCCAATACTTACTCCACCCGAGAAGCACAAACCACTAATACTCTACATTGTAGCTACTACTATGGTAGTCAGCACAGCAATAGTCATGGAGTGGGCTGAAGAAGGGCACGTATATAAGGTACAACGACTTGTCTATTATATTAGCGAGGTGCTATCAGAATCCAAGGCCAAGTACCCACATGTGCAAAAACTCCACTATGCCCTCTTAATCACTTCACGCAAGCTACGCCACTACTTTGACGAACATAAGGTAACAGTGGTATCAGACTTCCCACTTGGCGACGTCCTACGCAATCGGGATGCAACAGGACGCATATCCAAGTGGTTAGTCAAACTCGGAGCTCCGAACATCGAGTTCGTCTCCCGTAAGGCTATCAAATCTCAAGTCTTGACTGATTTCATAGCCGAATGGACCTAAGCCTAGCAGCCTACTCCGATAGTTATCCTTGACCATTGAAAGATGTATTTCGATGGTTCCCTCAAACTAGGAGGCGTTGGCACTAGCGTTCTCTTCATATCTCTAGATAGAAAGCAGCTTAAATATGTCCTACAAATACTTTGGTTTGCTACCCACAATGAAACAGAGTACGAGGCCCTCCTTCACGGCCTCCGAGTAGCAGTCTCACTCGGCATCAAGCGTTTGCTCGTCTATGGCGACTCCTCGGTGGTCATCAACCAGGTCAACAAGGATTGGGACTACACCAAGGAGACCATGGATGCTTACTGTGTAGAAGTCTGCAAACTTGAGAAACACTTCCAAGGTCTATAAATCCTCCATGTTATGTGAGATCTCAACGTTGCGACTGATGTTTTGGCCAAATTGGGATCAGATAGAGCCCAGGTACCCCCTGACGTGTTTGTTTAGGAACTCCAAGTCCCTTCAATCAAACAAGAAGCCTCCATATCCACCGGTACTCCAACTCCTGATGTCTAGGTACTAGTGGTCAACCCGGCATGGACGCAAGTATTTATTGATTACATCCGAGACCATAAGTTGCCCGACAACAAGGTAGAAGCAGAGCAGATCACGCGCAGAAGCAAGAATTACGTCTTAGTTGGTGACAGGCTCTACCGATGGGGCGCATCATCTGGTGTTCTCCTCAAATGCATTACACCTAAAGAAGGGCAAAAAATCTTGGAGGAAATTTACTCCGGGTGTTGTGGCAACCACGCGGCCTCTAGGACCTTAGTCGGCAAGGCTTTCAGATTTGGGTACTATTGGCCTACAACACTAAAAGACGCAGAAGAATTAGTGCAACACTACAAGGGCTATCGGTTCTTCGCCAAGCAAGCTCATGTCCTAGCTCACAACCTTATCTGCATCCCTCCATCATGGCCTTTTTTGTGCTGGGGATTTGACATGGTTGGACCTCTGAAACGAGCACCGGGTGGTTTTGAGTACATCTACGTGGCTATTGACAAAGTCACTAAGTGGATAGAGTACAAGCCACTCGTCAAGTTCAACGCTACAAAGGCAGTCGAGTTCAAGCAAGACATTATGTACCAGTTTGGTATGCCCAATCGGATCATCATAGATCTCGGCTCACCTTTTATAGGTATCGAGTTCAGAAGTTGGGCTCAAGATTGTGGCATCAACATCGACTATGCTTTCGTAGCTCATCCTCAAGCGAACGGCCAAGTAGAGCGGGCTAACGGGCTACTTCTAGCTGGACTAAAGCCCAGGCTATTCGACGAGCTTAAAGACTACGACAGCAAGTGGATCTATGAGTTAACCAAGGTAGTTTGGGGACTGCGCACTCAACAAAGCAGAGCGATAGGGTACTCCCTTTTTTCTGGTTTACGGCTCAGAAGCCATTTTGCCAGTAGATTTGATATGGAACTCTCCCAGGGTTGAACAATACAATAAAGACGAAGCAGATGAAACCCGGTGGCTAGAAATTAACAGTGCCGAAGAAATCAAGCTTAACGCACTCTTCCAGTCTGCCAGGTACCTGTAAGGCCTACGACGTCACTACGACAAAAACGTGCGCCCCCATACCTTTCAAGTCAGTGATCACTTTTTACTCGGCTACTCAGTCTTACGCGCCTTTCTAAAGGACTCCACAAGACACATTTATAGCCTAAGTAGACTACAGTCTTACTTAAAAAATTACCAAGTCTAAATAAGTTGACTATATGCAAAAAGCCGTCTTAGGCCTACACAAGCAAAAGAACATTATTTCTTACAACGTGCCTACCTAGCACATATGCTTAACAAGTTTTTTCAAACTTAAACAACCTATTCGTTAGGCTTCTCCATCCTAAGGTCTAATTCATCCGTTATGGTGGTTAGAGTCCATTGAGTTCCTCAGCTGTTTCCACGGCAGCAAGATGGCCTTCATCATCATAGTCTGTGGCTACCTAATGGAGATCCATGGTCGGGTATAGCACTCAGAGCGTACCGAGTACATTCCAGACGTAGACCTTGGTGGCTCCACGTACATAGCTCTCGAAGCGGTTGGGGATTTCTTTCACTATATCCACCCACCTCTTTTCACCGTCTTCTGGCCTACGGAAGAGGAGGGCGAGTGGCTTCATAGCTTCCCAGAGTGTGTTCCGCTCTGACTGTGCCCTCTCTAGTTGGGCCTTCATGTCAGCCACTGATTTCAGAGCCTGCATCAGATCACGATCAGCTCTTCGCTTTATTAGCTTAGGTCGAGTGAGTTCTTTACTTGCTCACTCAGTTACCTCTTTGGTTTGATTGTGCTTGGTTCTTAGGGCTTCATTTAGCTCCTTCACCTCGCCTTCCAACCACTGAGTCCTGATCTGCTCTTCTGTAAAAGAGGACCATGCATGATCATCATCATGATCACTAAGTACTACATGTCAGGAATTGTAGGGAAGCCGTACAGTTCTCTTACCTTTCAGCTTAGTATCAAAGAGCTCAGCCCTCTCTGTCATCTTCAACAAAGAATCAAAGGCGTCATTCGTTCTAGTTTCAGCGGCTGCCTTTTGGCGCTCAGCCTCACCAATTTGAGCCTGAAGGATGTAGAGAGTCCTTCATGCTATTTTTGCACGGACATCCACTCGGCCTCCTTCTTGGCCTGCTCCTCCTTCAACCTGGTGAGCTCTGCTTAGGCTTCCTGAACCTTGACGGAGGCCTTCAGCTCCGCGTCCTGGGTATATGACTGTTCTAGAGATGAGAACCTGGACAACATCAACACATAAGAAGAAACCAAGTACAAGACTTACCCTCAACTGGCCGTCGAAGACAAAAGCTTGGTTCATCAGCCCAGACCACGACCTCATCAAGCCGACAAACTCTGGACTATATGCCTAGAGCTGGGTACCCGGTCCGGTAACTGGGACGACATCCTCCTCCTTCGCTTGTTGGGCGCTTGTTGTCGGCACATCTGGGGCAAGAGCACTCAGCGCAATGGCGCTTAGGTCAGCCCTCGCCCTCCGCACATCTTCATCTATAGTAGCCTCTGTAGGCTCCGACCCCGACGGCTGATGCGCTTCATCATCAACAGGCACTGCTACTCGTGGTTGTGGCACCTCCACACCCTCTGTAGTACCCGGCTGCGTAGGTTGCTCCACCACACTATCAGCGGACATCGGACCCTACGCCCATAGGATGCTGACAGTACTGAGTCCTCCTGATGACTCACAGTGCTAGCATCCTGTCCAAGCATGATCCCGTCACCCTGAGTTGGCACTCGGGTGCTCAATAAGTCTGGTGGCGGCATCCTGCCAAGAGTAATTTAACGTCACCAAGTATATCTATGTCAGAATTCAGTAACAGAATTTTACTTGGAAAGAATACTTACTGTCTGACAGAAAACGAGGTGTCTTCCTCCTCTTCTTCCGGCTGTTCCTCCACAACGTCATGTGTAGTAGCTGTTCAAGAATTAGATTTAACACAAGGTAAAATTTAGACTACATGGAGATAGTTCAGACATCTTTTACCTGGTCTTAGTGTGTAGGCTCTATGGGGCCTCTTGGGCACTGCCCCGCTCTTGACAGCAACATCGGCCTCCAAAGACCATTTCCTGCCAGCGGCTCCCTGCCTAGCCTTGGGTTTGCCTAGACTATGAGGATGTCCGGGCTCCCTTCAGATTCGCTCTTGGCTTCCTGTTCCATAGGGACAATGAAGGCGGCGCTCCCTCCGTTTGCTCCGGCAGATGCTGCCCCACTCCCACCAGCTCCTCCAAAGTCAGCACGCTGAGACGAGGCGAGCAAGTCATTGAAGTTGCTCCCCAAATGTTGTATCAACAGTTATCAATTTACAGGAGTCAGTCCCCACAATATCAAGACACTGCAAAGTCACAAAGGTCAGAGTACTTACGATAGTAGGTGGATTTTGATGGTCAAGTTCAGGGTACTATACGGTATTATTAATACCGCCTAGAGTATATCCTGAATCCTCTCTAGGACTTCATCCTCTGTTAATTCATCAGTTGTCACTCGGGCTGGATCCTTTGGCCCAATGTACTCGAAGCTGTAGTGTACCCTCTCCTGAAGCGGCTACACTCGGCGCCTGATAAAGTCGACGACTACTCCAACTCCATTCAGGCCTTGATCCTTCATGGCTGAGAGCTGCTTGAGGAACGGACAAATTCCTTCAAGCTCCGTCGCATTCATTGGTTCCTTCTCCAAGCGAGTGTTGGACACCGGTGAGGCATTACTTTGAACCTCTAGCGGTGGCCACATATTCCCCGCATAAAACCACTCGGCCCTCCAATTCTTCATAGAATCTACCATGGTATAGTGGAGATATTCTTTCTTCTTCCCCACCCAGAACTAAATACTGACACCTCCCAAAATGCTTGGGTTTGCTACGTCCGGGTGTGGTTTTAGTTTGGATAAGTAGCGGAAAAGAATGATAGATGGGGGATGCCAAGGAAAGTTTCATAGAGATGAACAAAAATCGAAAGATGCAAGATGGAGTTAGGGTTAAGATGATTCAAGGTTATGCCGTAGTAATGCAAAAACCCATGCAAAAAAGGACAAGCAGGTAATCCTAACCCATGCTAGATGAACGACACAAAGAGAACAATGTCACTCGACTCAAGATTGGGAATACGGTGCTCTCTAGGCACTTTCCATTCACCAAGCTTCTGGTCCGACAAATAGCCCTGATCGTGGAGTTTCTGGAGGTGCGTCTTCGTGCTTGGCATCGGCCAGATCTGGGCGGCGGCGACCATCTCTGGTTTCTCTAGCGCCCTCTTCTCGGTAAACTTCTTGGCGGCGGCGCTCGGGTTCTTGCCCTTACCCATCAAGCAGTGCTTTTTTATAGATCTAGGGTTTGAGGTGGACGACGCTCACAGCAGGCACGGGGGCTTAAGCAGAAAGAAAAATGTGATAGAGGAAGATGACGCTCAGGGCTGGTTACCTTTTATACATGAATCCCACTATCATGTGGCTCGATAATCATGCCAACGGGTGAGGCAGTTCAATTTCCCTACCATTTTAATGACGCCGCATAGATTGATACGATGGCTGCACGCCTTTTCAGATACGATGGCTGCACGCCTTTTCAGGATTACTAACACGTCACAATGTGTTTAGACTTATCCTTTGGATTTCTTCTTTCCGGGTACCAGCCATGCTACGACCATTATCTACATGTTCACATCGTGAAGTACCCAGATGATTGATGCAGTACTCGGACAATCGCTTAACAATATGCACTAACAACGCAGTACTTCGATAAAGATTTTTTATTCAACAACAGTTCAATGGATACAGAGTTGTACACTTTACAAGATTCAAGACCACTCAGAATAATGAGCGACTATTTATTTAGAGAGTAACAAGTATTGGATACAAGATCTTTTTGGTCAATAACAAAGACAACACCTACTCGGATAAAACAGAGTACTCATACTCTAAGTGCTTCTTAGTAGGTACTTTCGTACCCGATGCACCTAGATCCAAGAGAAGAAGAGTAATGCATTTGGGTAGATAATAGAAGTGTAGTGTGTCCTAGCCTAGAACCTTAGGTAGACTGTCCGGCTACAAACATTTGTTGGCCGACTACCCTTGGGAGCATAGCTACTGCAAGAGGAAGCCTGCAAGCTAGTATGCAGGATGAGCTACTCGCACATCTTGCCACCCAGCCGACGCCATCTGTACACATTCGGGTCAGGATATGACCCTTCATGAACAGACGTTGACAGGCACCCTAGAAGAACTGACATGGGACTGCTGGATATGCCACCCTACCAGCCATCACAAGACTTCTTCTAGTTGTAGTTCCAGACTCCTCTACTGTGCACAACTGCGGGTTAAGCCTACCTCTAAACCCTCTCACAAGAATTCTTCTAGTCACTACAACTCTTGGTTATACCAACTGAGTACTCCTGGGAGCTGGTCTACTTCGCTCACCACCATATTTTCAAGCTTCAAACTCTGAGCCACTTTGCTTCTTCTACAACTGAGGTTCAAGTGCTCGCTAGGAGGGTTTTT
>PUID01033326.1:4982-20830 GCA_002993905.1 Miscanthus sacchariflorus | reverse complement strand
CCATTCCATCTCCTCCAATGTTGATACAACACATGCACCAACCTTGATCAACAAATGATATGATCCACTTTATATCATCACATGACCTTATTGGTTCATCAATCTTGACCTCACTTACTCTTCATAGTTGCCTTTGTCCATCGGCGCCAAGTCTTGCTCAACCTTCACCACCACGCGGTCCATCGCTCCAAAGCCTCCAACTTGTCCTTCATGCTTGCAACCGGTCCATCAAGCCAAGTCTTATCTTAATCTTCTCCACCTTAGTCACATGACTCTATGCCATGTCTCATATGCAATGAGCTTCTTCATCATATGTGTGAGCCTTGCAACAAATCCAAGCCATCTTCACCATCATGGCATGAGTTGCTCACACAAGTGTACCTATGGACTAATCACCTATATGTCTCACATTTAAACACATTAGTCCATCTAGGTTCTCACTTAATTATCAAAACCAACCTAGGAACCTTTCAGCAGCACGTGGGATGGCGGCGCGGTGAGGGATGGCTACGGCAGGTGGGACGCGCGGACCGGGGGCGCGATGGGCGGAGCGAACGATGGGATGGAGCAACTATCGCGGGTGAGGTATGCATCGTAGGCAGGAGCGAGTAGCACGGACGGAAGTGGCGAGGCGAGGCGAAATGTGGCGCGTGGCATCTGGAATGGACGCTCGCCCGCGTGGGAGCATTATCGATTTTCGAATGGATGTTCTGCTAGAGCACTTTTTTTGTTTTGCAAAATTTTCCAATTTGCACATGGAGATACTCTAAGACGCCTACGACGAGAGGTGGACCCACCCAACAGTGCAATTGTATGACATGGCTGACAATTTTTTCTGAAGGGTATATATCTTTTATTGAAAGGTTCACAAAAAAATCAGACATAGTTGTGCCATAGTTCTAGTAGAAGAACATAATGGAAACAAAATACTAGCTATTTTTTAGTAGCAAAAAAAACATGGCCAAAAAAACCTTACATAGTTCTAGTAGAAGAAGAGAATGGAAAAAATGCTAGCTAATTTTTATTAGAAAAAAACATGACAAAAAAACCTTACAAGGGCCTTTTCAATAAATAGTGGAAAGGAAAAAATAACCACATTTTCTAATAATTTGCTCCTAAAAATAAAAAAGCAAACCCGCTTGAACATTTTGGTCGTCGTCCATGCTACGCAGCCACACCCAGAATCTTCATAACATAATCTCCATTGCCTATTTTACCTGCAAGTATTCCATAGAGGACTATAGTTTCGAGTCACCCCTGCATATGATTTTCATAGCCGACTCGTAAAGCCAGACACCTATGAAAATTGATTTCTAGGGTGGTCCATTAGCTAGGACCCCTGGAGACATCTATGATTCTTGATTCAATCACCTCTAGAAAAAAATAAACACCTTTGAGTATTGATTCAATCACCTCTAGAAAAAGCACCTTTGAGCTAGCGCGCCATCAGTACTTCTGCAAAAACATTCATCAAAATATAGACCATTCTCAAGGCATTATTGTCACCTTTGGTACCTCTCGCCGGCACATCTAGCAAATTTTCTTTTTTCTAAATAAGTAGGAGTAAATAAGGGGAAGATGAAGAAGGCGGTTCTTGTCTACAACGGCTTCCCAAAAGAGGGCAACGCAAACCTACTTGAGATAGCTGTTAGCTGTGGCTGTTGGCTGTAGTGAATATGGAAATTAAATTGACAGCGCCTTATCAGCTAGCTGCAACGTCATTTCTCATCCTAATTTAGAAAACATTTAGTTTTCGATACAACTCTTTTCTATACCCATACTTTCCATGATCTCGCTTGTTAAGTACTCCTAAAGCAGACATGTTGCTATTACAACTAGTAGTAAAAAAAATTGCATAATGGATGATTGCTTTATTGAAGATTATTCTTTTGCCCATCATGACAGTGGTTTATTTTTCTTAGCATGTAGTACCATGCAGGTACATGCATATGTATTTGCAGACCCCCAACAGCTCGACACCCAACTATTGGGACATGGAACACGGCATCTTGGGGGGCATAAACCACATTGACTGCGTTCGGCTGGTATAGTTTCAACTTGTTTCAGCTTATTCTCTCTCACAAAATACTATTTAATTATTTAAAATCATCCAAAAAAACACTGTATCGCGGACCATCGAACGAGCTGACTGTTGACATAAGGATCACTACTCAGATCTTGACATCACTGTCGCTTCAAAAACCATCTTCACTGTCGGATTTTGAACCGACAGTGGCATACCGACAGTGATGGAGGTTGACATTACTGTCGGTTCTTGTAAACCGACACTGATGTGAACCCGACAGTGATGTGGAAAGCCAAAAAACTGAAAAAAATAGGAAAAAAAATTAATACCGGGAGAGGTCCCACCGGGCAGCTACATGGTCGTGCGTCGCAAGTCACAGGTCACACGATTTTTCGCGCGCTTCGCAGCCACCGGCGCTCGAACCCCTGACCTCCTGCTTCGCAACGCGATTTTTCGCGTGAAAAACATGCGCTTCACGCCACTGGCGCTCGAACCCCTGACCTCCTACTTCGCGTCTTTGGCCCCTAACCACTTCACCTGCAAGCTGTTTGTGTCCAAATGAGATTTTTCGTCCCTAACTATTTTATGTTCATCTGATTTTGAAATGAGTATTTAAGATCCTAACCGAATTCAAATGAAAAAGTTGTCAACTACAAAGTTTTATAACTTTTTGAGATCGACAACTTTCATTTAGGTAGTTTCTCCATTTGAGGTCGTTTACAAAATTAGAATTTTAAATTTAAAAAATTCAAACAAAGTTTTCCATGACAAGATGATTTCAAATGAAAAAGTTGTCAGCTACAAAGTTTCATGACTTTTCGAGATCTACATCTTTTGTTTTGGTTGTTTGTTCATCCGAGGTCGTTTAAATAATTCAAATTTCAATTTTTTGGAAATTCATACATAGTTTTTCTTGACAAGATGATTTCAAATCAAAAAATTGTCAACTACAATGCTTCGTAACTTTTTGGGATCTAGAACGTTCATTTTGGTAGTTTCTCTATCCGATGACATTTACAAAATTTGAATTTTAATTCAAACGTAGTTTTCCTTAATAAGATGATTTCAAATCAAAAAGTTGTCAACTACAAAGTTTCATAACTTTCTGAGATCTACAACTTCTATTTTGGTCATTTGATCATTTACTTATCCGACATAGTGGTAGTAACATTGTTTACAAATATTACATATCCCTCTTATAGTTTATGAAACTATAAGAGAGATATGTAAATTTTATGAACAATGTAACTACCACTTTATCGGATGAAGAAATGATCAAAATAAAAGTTATAGATCTTGATAAGTTCTACAACTTCTATGTTCATAACTTTTTCAGTTGAAATCATTTAGTGTTCCAAAATGACGTTTGAAGTTTCCAGTTTTTGAAATTCAAAATTCAAATATATATAACATAATCACATGAAAAGATGGATAAAATGATAGCTATAACAAAATAACAAATTGATAGAGCATGGTTTTAAAAATTTTTAGAAAAAAAATCATCAAATTTAAAGTTAGTATAAAGAAGAAAAACTAGTTACAAGTTTTAGCCAGAGATTAAAAGAGAAATCAGAGTTCTTCAACAATTTCAAAATTTAATTTCAATTGACATTTTGAAGTAGTAAATGATTTCAAATGAAAAAGTTGTCAACTATAAAGTTGCATCATTTTTTTGAGATTTACAACTTTTGTTTTGGGCATTTCTCCATCCGAGGTCATTTGAAAAATTCAAATTTTAAATTTTAGAAATCAAACTTAATTTTCGTTAGATAGATGATTTTAAATAAAAATATTTAGACATACAAACGATCTCAAATTAAAAAAGTTTGAACTACAAAGTTGTAGATCTCGTCGAGTACTATAACTTTGATATAAAGTTCGTCTTCATCGGACATCATATGAGAAACTTATAAAGTTTTCTTACAGCATATCACTGTCGGTTCAAGCCACGAACCAACAGTGATAGGACACTGATAGCCCAACCGACACTGATAATCGGGTCTTCACTGTCGGTTCAAGCCACGAACCGACAGTGATAGTATCAGTGTCGGTTTTTGGCTAAAATCGGCAGTGATGACCCAATATCACTGCTGGTTGTTGACTAAAACCGATAGTGATATAAACCGACAGTGAAGACCCGAATATCAGTGTCTGTTGGGCTATCAGTGTCCTATCACTGCCGATTTTAGCCAAAAACCAACAGTGATGGACTATCGCTGTCGATTTCTCAAAATCCGACATCGATGAGGCTGGCAGTGATGTCAATTCTATAGTAGTGGATTCTCTTTCGGGATAATAGCTTTTGCGTCCTTGCCCTTCTTTCCCACAAGCTCAGGCCAGGAAAACTTATTGCCACCTACAAATGTACAAGTTCTGGAGGATTATTCTTTCAACAATTTCAAATTGAGACTGTAACTTAATATCAGAATGAAAGAAAACTGTATGAGTACTAGATAGAACGTAAAAACAAAGCCTTACGGCAATTGGGATAGGAAGGAGTATTGGGCTGGCAGACCCATTGAAGATGGTACGACATGGTTGCAAGCTTTACTTGTGCAAGTATTGTGGAAGTTGTGGAGTCAAGGCATATTTATAGTGGAAAATGGTGTGACATGTTAATGTTGTATGAAATATTCAAATGAATGAGTAGGAAATTATATATTTAGTGCAAAAGATCAAGGCAATCGTATAATAAAGTGAATTATAATAGAGTAAATGACACATTAAATCGTATTTTATGACATAAATCAATTACTTTTTGTGGGTTTCATGTTGCAGAATTTGTTTTATTTGCCCCCTTCGCTAAAAGGAAGTACACAAGATTAATCTTGATATTAGTATTTAGCATAATTATGTATATTTGCGGCCTTAAATGAATTAATCACACATTAAGATTATTCAAGACAAACACAATAAATTCTATTATGCGGAGAATAAATATCGTGAGCATGAATATGAATGACACATTTAACCATTTTTCAGGAATAAACAGGAGAGTTGCCAATCATTTTTTTGTAATATTTGTCTGCTTGGCATGTCTAGGAGGGCACAAAAACTATGTAAACTAGATGATACCCCATGCTTTACTACGGGTTATTTAGATATTACTATGTTATAAATACTTCCAAAAATATAAATTAAATAGCCCGAAGGAGTATGCGTAGAAAAAGAAAAACTAACGTCACCATCAGAACTCAAAAGACAAATGGAAAATAAAAACATACTCATGACAAACGCATCTCTCTTGCTTTATGCTTGATAGTTGATCAGAGCGCCATGTAGACATCTAAGCTTAATAAGTATTAAGACATTAAAGATGAATTTGTGTCTGTACTGAATACTATTGTAGCAGTAAACATTGGAACATAGCCTTCTCTTTGTAACATCCCAGATGTTAAAATGCCATTAAAAGTTTGGTCATGTTCATCATGAAGCAGAATCACCAAGCATCATGTCAGGAATGCACTCCATATTTCAATTTTAGCATTTATATGTTGCATATGTGGTGTTGCATATGTTGCATCAAGTAATGTTTATGTTAATGATTAAGGTCATTTATGAATTTATGTATGTGAATTTGCTTAAACAAGTAAAATTTTGTTAGAATAAAGTTTGTAGTACAAAGTGAGTGCCTTCTAATAGAATCAACATGTGATGATGTTTTCAAGTTAAACATGTTTACATTTGAGCTCAAAAATTGAATTTGGTGCTGAATTTCACACTGCCATTTTGACTAAGTCCCTAAATTTTAGTGTTAAGTTCAATCTTTGGTGATTTATTAAAACAATTTTCATAAATAAAATTTGTCCAACTCTTGTTTCATGAATTGGTGTAATGTTTTAGCTATGATAATGTGTAATTAGTTGATAGGTTGGATAGATGGTTGATCACTAATTAAATGCCAAAGTTTGCTAATAAAAAACTGTTTTACAAACCCTAACTGAAGTTCAGTGTTTCAGTTTACTTGTACTCCTGTTCTTGACCCTAGATCAAGCTATCCAGTTAGAATTAGGGGTGGATCCTTAAAGCAATGTTGAAGACCACATCAAGATGAGCAACTTTTATTAATGAAGTTTTTCAAGTTGCAATTTGGAATCAAGAGAATAATGGAGGAGAAGGGAGAGGTTTCAGTCTACTATAGTAGGCCGATAGCCGCTGCCACGCAGCAGCTTGCCACCGACGGCCGCCGCCCTGTTTTCGTCGCCTCCTCACGCGTCGACGCGCAGCTGCTTGCGTATCCAGGCCGAGCAGCTACTGGCGCATCTCGATGTTTCACCTATGCCTTTAAATTCGACGCCGCCGGCCATCTTGCTCTTTCTCCTCTCTCTGTTCCACCGCCAGCAGGCTCCACTCGCCAGCGAAATTGACTGCCACCGATGCATCCTAGCCCGTGTACTCACGCCCTAGCCTTCGTCTTGCTCTTGCACACCGCCTAAGTCCGCTTGCTCTGCCTTTCACCGCTGCAATCGCCTGTGCGTGTCGTTCTTGCCGTGGTGGCTTGCCATGGCCGCCGAGCTCCACCCCACCATGGCCAGGCCACCCGAAGCTCCTCTTCCCACCCTACCTCTTGTTTCAGCTTTGCCATAATGCCATGATGCTCACTGATCTCCTTGTTTTGGCAAACGCGCATCGGAGCTGCCGGAATGCGAGTTCGCCGCCGGTCCACGCCGCCACGTTCACTCCACCGTCATCAGCCCTCTCCGCCTTGTTCCTGGTTCAATCAAGCAGCGCATCGACATCGTGGTGAGTTGTTGATGCTGCTTGAGGCCTTAGCCAAACCTCTACTGCATCAGAGTAGCTGGTCCACTATCGCGCCATCATGCTGAGCACCGCCGCACCACCATGGTTGTGGCCAAGCTCGCGTGGAGTCCTAATTCGATCAATTGATAGCATAGACATGTCCACGAGGTTGTTGGGAGCACGTTGGTGACCTCCCCGTCGCCGATGACCGCGCCATCGGGCACCTCCGCCGGGCCGAAGCACCGTCGGTCTACCATGGATGGTGTCATGCAAGCTACGAAACCCTAGAGGCTCAATTAGTACCGCAGATGGGTGCTTGAGGTCTTCCCGAGTCCGTAGAGACTGACCTCATCGCTGGTGACCTCGCCGCCAGCAAGGAATCACCGGTCAACGGCCAGTGCTGCCATGGTCAGCGCGACCGGCACTGTGCAATTGACACAGTCCCGCGTGTCAGCCTCTGTGGCTGGCTACGCGTGGGAGAGAAAAGTCTGGGCTGATTTATTCTTTTTTAGAAAATGTTAAATGTGCAGTTTCTTGTTAATTTCATACTAAATAATTAATGATGATAAAAATTTGAAACTTTTTGTGTAGCTTTGTTACCATGTACTCTACATAGGAAAAATATGAGATGGGTATTTTCAGTAGTTTTGTTATGCTTAAAATTTACGTCTTTTAATTATAAAATGGAACTAGCATGATTTTTATAGGCTAAAATAATAATCCTTTAATCATGAAACTTTTTGTGTAAATGTCATGTGTTAATGTCTACCTCTACAAATAGTTTGGTACTGTTTTGATAATTCTAACTTGGTCAATTAATTTAAGTGTGTTTAAATGCCTTTTTGTTTATTTAATAAATGCTGAAATAAATTGAAGAAAATGTTTGAATGATTTTGGTGTGTTTTGAGCACTGTGTGAAGACCTTGGAACATCCCAACCCCTACTGTTCCTTGGCATCTAGATTATTTCCTTAATATGTTTATAATCAACTTGCCTTTATAATAATTAAAATGACTTAATCAAGTATTTAGTTTTATAAGTTCTTTATCATGTTTATGAGTTAGGAAAGATGTTAATCACTTGTTGGTACATGTTAAGTTATGCCTTTCATGATAAGCAACTAATTAACTTGATAATTAATTAACTAAGATGCTTTTATAATAATAACCCTAGTTACTTGGTGAAGGAAAGTTGTACTCAACTTTCTTAACTTTGTTTAACCTTTGTTAATACACTTGAATGTTTCTCATCATGCATCATGTCATGCATTCCATCATGTTAAGCAAAGCATCATTTATTACGTGTAGAGCATACGAGAGTGAGAAGACTCGTGTTGATCAAGTTTCAGGGAAGGTCCATCCACCAGAGGTGTTGGTGCCAAGTCTAACTCCTGTGATCCTCTGTGGAACTAACCTTCTCTGCAATGCAGGCAAACCCCGAAGCATACCACCCTTCTCTAACTTTTACAAATCTTTATTACACCTTAAGTCTTGTGAGATGTGCATTAAGTAATTAGGAGTTGGTCGAATATCGTTGCTGCATGGTTACCTTGATATTCAGGTATCCTTAGTTCTACCCTGCTAGTATGAATAGGTCAATATCTCTGATGCTTAGTAATGCTTAGACCACGATAAAAGTCAAGCGATGGTTTCATCGTTCGAGAGAGGTAGGCTTTAATATTGTTCTTCTCGGCTCTGCTTATGGGTTGTGAGAATACCATGATGATGATAATGCTTAAATTGAGGCTGGGCAGGACATTGATGTTATGATAAGAGTTCTGGAGCAACCTGGTTTGTCTGGTCGTGCTCGTCCCATCTGTGTCGATTAAGGACCGTTTGTCGTAGGCCTGTGTGTGGTTGAGACTTTGTAGTACTGGCCACATACTCCGGTAAGTCTAATACCTTGGCTATTCCATTATGTGAAAAGACAATTGTGCACTAGGCATGGGAGATGGTGAGAGTAACGTGTACACATCCTGTGAATCTGCTAGGAGCGGCTCAAGGAGGTGGAGTATTGTGCTCTCGGGTAGCGCAGACCGGTTCACGTTTTGGAGGATCTAAGTTAAGGTTGATATATGTAAGTCCAAGACCAGGACCTACATATGTCATGTGGTAAGGAAACCCTAGCTGGGCAAAATTGATTTGAATCGCCGTTGCTTCTCGAAGAACAAGACTCGACCCTCTGACCACTCATCATAGTTAATCAATGGAACATGGTTACTTGTGGATAAGAAATGAGATGTGATAATTAAAGAAGCAATTGATTTAGAGCAAATGCAAACTGGATACTACTAATGACTTAATACACGGCTAAAATATTGAAAGTAAGGATCCACGTATATATAGTAAGCTTCTCTGCAAAAGTTATTCTTACTTCAAACCTTCCCTTAAGCTTTCATACCCTTGAAGTCTTTTCTTTTAGTCGAGTAAGACTTGTTGAGTACCCTCAAGTACTTAGGGTTTGTTAACCCCTGTTATAGGTTCTGACTAGTGCTGCTAATCGAGGTCATGTCAATGGGCTCAACATGATATGGTTGTCTCTTCTACATTAGGTGCTTTACCTGAGTTGCTTCTATAGTACTACCCACCTTTTGAAACTTAAGTTAAGTTTTACTTGAACATGTTTTGTAACCTATTATTATAAGTCTTCCGCACTCCAATGCAAGTTATTTTGTAACAAATGAAGTTATGTTGTGGTAACTCCATATTGATCATGTATGAGTTGTAAAATATGGATGATTCGGGGTTACTCGAGGACACCCAATAGACTACCAAGATTATCTGGATCTTGTGTGCAGCATCCAAAGGTCTTTAGTGTTGGAACCGGTGGTGACCACTAAGTTCTTGATCTTGGAGCTAGCTTGCAATCGGCCAGACTTGTTACCACGAGCCTGTTGTTGGCGGTCCTTAACTCTAATTTCTAACCGCCAATTGAGATATAAAAAGAGGAGAAATTAACAATCTTAAGTACATATGCATTTACTATTAACCTAGTTCCACACGTATTTGGAGAATACTGTTTTGTAGGTCAACACAAATACATGGAGAAATTCACCGAAAGGTGCTTTTCCAACGCTGATTTGCGCAAAGGAACAAGGGAGACGCACATTAAATCAACTCAACCGGGGCAAAACCACACGGAGCAGCGACCTATGTCTAGCCCAAGGCCTGCCATGCGAAGGCGATGGTGAGGTGGCTTAGTTAGGGGGCGGGTGACCCCCTGCCGGTGCTGCTCAGCCGCCCCTTGCTCTAGCGGTGGCATGCTCCCATGCTGAGACGGTGCATCCCATGCTTTTGCATCTAAGATAGACAAAAGCACTGCCTTGCTCTTGTATAAATAGAGGGGTACCCCCTCTCTTGACAACACACTTGGGAAGCACACAACATAAGATACACAATGTAGCAAGAAGAGGAGGAGCTCCACTTTCATATCTTAGCTCTTTAGCTTAGTTTAGGGAGTGAGTGAGGAAGGAAAAGAGATGGAGAAGTACCAGAATTGTTGGTTACCTCCATTTGTGTACTTGGGGCCCTTTGTACACATAGCGGAAGGAATACCGGGAATGTTGGCTCCTTCTTCACTTGTACCTCGGTGAATCTAGTACTATTTGGAGTGCAAAGGTTCGTGTTTATCTTCGGTGGTGAGTTCTACTTTAAGTTGGTCTTGTTTACTATTTACTTGCGGGTTTGTCATTCATTCTCATAGCGGATACTCTAGTAGAGGGCTCCTGATAAAGATGGATAACCCTGTACGGCGCTAGAGCAGTAGTCGATAGCGTAGACATGGTGTCTAGGCTAGAGGCTAGCTTCATTTACCTTGTTCCCCATAGTTGAGGGGTAGGCGACAGGTGGTGACAGCCTTGTCCATCCCTCGTATTCCCCCATGTCTGGGTTCGACATAGGCTACAGGCCGGCCTCGCCTGGCAGACCAGGTGTGATCTGGTGCCCAAAGTAAGTATATAGTGGCAAATCTATCTTAGCTTAGGATCTCTATCCCTAGAAAACCTCGCTACTCGAGATATCTTTCTTCTTGTTATCTTAGGTGAACTAGTTAAGAGACTCTTACACATCTGTTCCATGAGGAAATACGATACCCTGAATACTTCTTAGTGAAATGCTACAACGGTAATTCTGTGCGCTTGTGGATTATTTTTGTATGCGTTAAGAAATATCAACACCTGTGCTCCCACAGGTCCTAGGTCCACCGGAGCTGACCACATATAAGGTTTTGGGCCTAACTCAACCCAAAAGACTAGCCTGATAGGTGGGACTGCCCCCCCCCCGCCTTATATGTTGTGCTCTCCCACCATCGCTACACGATGTGAGGGGCCTCCACCTTATATGCTATGCTCCCCCACCATCGCTACATGATGTGGGACTAAACCCCAATAATCTCCCCCTTAGTCACACATCGAGGTGCCCCCCGCCATATGTAACGTTCGAGATGTTTTATCGGGTTTAGCTTTTTTTACCATGGGCTCACAATACCAATTGTTGGAACCGGTGGTGACCACCAAGTTCTCAATCTTGGAGCTAGCTTGCAGCCGGCCTGGCTCATTACCACGAGCCTGCGCTCCTACAGGTTCTAGGTCCATCGAAGCTGACAACATATAAGGCCTTTGGGCCTAACTCAACCCAAAAGACTAGCCTGATAGGTGGGACTGCCCCACCCCCGCCTTATATGTTGTGCTCCCCCACCATCGCTACACAATGTGGGACTAAACCCCAACAATCTCCCCTTCGTCACACATCGGGGTGCCCCAGCCATATGTAACGTTCAAGATTTTTTATCGGGTTTAGCTTTTTTGACCATGAGCTCATGATACCAATTGTTGGAACCGGTGGTGGCCACTGAGTTCTCAATCTTGGAGCTAGCTTGCTGTCGGTCTAGCTCGTTACCATGAGCATGCGCTCTCATAGGTCCTAGGTCCACCGGAGCCGACAACATATAAGGCCTTTGGGCCTAACTCAACCCAAAAGACTAGCCTGATAGGTGGGACTGCCCCCGCCTTATATGTTGTGATCCCCCACCATCGCTACACGATGTGGGACTAAACCCCAACAACCCCAACAATCTCGCCCTTAGTCACACATCGGGGTACCCCTGCCATATGTAACGTTAGAGATTTTTTATCGGGTTTAGCTTTTTTGACCATGAGCTCACGATACCAATTGTTGGAACCGGTGGTGACTACCGAGTTCTTGATCTTGAAGCTAGCTAGCAGCTGGTCCGGCTCGTTACCATGAGCCTACGCTACCATAGGTCCGAGGTCCATCGGAGTTGACAACATATAAGGCCTTTGGACCTAACTCAACCTAAAAGACTAGCCTAATAGGTTGGACTACCCCCTGCCTTAAATGTTGTGCTCCCCCACCATCGCTGCATGATGTGGGACTAAACACTAACAACTCGCCATATGTAACGTTTGAGATTTTTTATTAGGTTTAGCTTTTTTGACCATGAGCTCACGATACCAATTGTTGGAACCAGTGGTGACCACCGAGTTCTCGATCTTGGAGCTTACCATGAGCCTGTGCTCCCATAGGTCCCAGGTCCACCAGAGCTGACAACATATAAGGCCTTTGGGCCTAACTCAAACCAAAATACTAGCCTGATAGGTGGGACTACCCCCCGCCTTATATGTGGTGCTCCCCCACCATCGCTACACAATGTGGGACTAAACCCCAACAACCCCAACAACCTCCCCTTAGTCAAACATCGTGGTGCCCCCGCCATATGTAACGTTCGAGATTTTTTATCGGGTTTAGCCCTTTTAAACATGTGTTCACGATACCAATTGTTGGAACCGGTGGTGGCCACCGAGTTCTTGATCTTGGAGCTAGCTTGCAGCCGGTCTGACTCGTTACCACGAGCATGCGCTCCCACAGGTCCTAGGTCCACCGGAGCTGACAATATATAAGGCCTTTAGACCTAACTCTTCCCAAAAGACTAGCCTAATAGGTGGGGCTGCCCCCCGACTTATATGTTGTGCTCTCCCACCATCGCTACACGATGTGGGACTAAACCCCAACAATCTCTCCCTTAGTCGCACATCGGGGTACCCCCGCCATATATAACGTCCGAGATTTTTTGTTGGGTTTAGCATTTTTTACCATGAGCTCACGATACCAATTGTTGGAACCGGTGGTTACCACCGAGTTCCTGATCTTAGAGCTGGCTTGCAGCCGGTCTGGCTCGTTACCATGAGCCTACGGTACCACAGGTCCCAAGTCCACCGGAGCTGACAACATATAAGGCCTTTGGGCCAAAGTGAACCCAAAAGACTAGCCTGATAGGTGAGACTGCCCCCGCCTTATATGTTGTGCTCCCCCACCATTGCTACATGATGTGGGACTGATCCCCAACAATTTCCCCCTTAGTCACACATCGGGGTCCCCCGCCATATGTAACGTTCAAGATTTTTTATCGGGTTTACCTTTTTTGACCACGAGCTAACGATACCAATTGTTGGAACCGGTGGTGACCACCGAGTTCTCGATCTTGGAGCCGGCTTGCAGCGAGTCCGACTCGTTACCACGAGCATGCGCTCCTACAGGTCCTAGGTCCACCAGAGTTGACAACATATAAGGCCTTTGGGCCTAACTCATCCCAAAAGACTAGCCTGATAGGTGAGACTACCCCCACCTTATATGTTGTGCTCCCTCACCATTACTACATGATGTGGGACTGAACCCCAATAATCTCCCCCTTAGTCACACATCGGGGTGCCCTCGCCAAATGTAACGTTCCATATTTTTTCGGGTTTAGCTTTTTTGACCATGAGCTCACGATACCAATTGTTGGAACCGGTGGTGACCACCGAGTTCTTGATCTTGGAGCTAGCTTACATCCGGTCTAGCTTGTTACCACTAGCATGCGCTCCCACAGGTCCTAGGTCCACCGGAGCTGACAACATATAAGACCTTTGGACCTAACTCAACACAAAAGACTAACCTAATAGGTGGGGCTGCCCCCCGACTTATATGTTGTGCTCTCCCACCATCGCTACACGATGTAGGACTAAACCCCAACAACCCCAACAAACTCCCCCTTAGTCACACATCGAGGTACCCCCGCCATATATAACGTTTGAGATTTTTTATTGGGTTTAGCATTTTTTACCATGAGCTCACGATACTAATTGTTGGAATCGGTGGTTACCACCGAGTTCTCGATCTTAGAGCTGGCTTGCAGCCGGTCCAGCTCGTTACCACGAGCCTATGGTCCCACAGGTCCCAAGTCCACCGGAGCTGACAACATATAAGGCCTTTGGGCCTAACTGAACCCAAAAGACTAGCCTGGTAGGTGAGACTGCCCCCGCCTTATATGTTGTGCTCCCCCACCATCGCTATATGATGTGGGACTTATCCCCAACAATCTCCCCCTTAGTCACACATCGGGGTGCCCCCGTCATATGTAATGTTTGATATTTTTATCAGGTTTAGCTTTTTGACCATGAGCTCACGATACCAATTGTTGGAACCAGTGGTGACCATCGAGTTCTTGATCTTGGAGCTACCTTGCAGCCGGGATGGATCGTTACCACGAGCCTACGCTCCCACAGGTCCTAGGTGCATCGGAGTTGACAACATATAAGGCCTTTGGACCTAACTCAACCCAAAAGACTAGCCTAATAGGTGGCATAGTCCCCCGCCTTATATGTTGTGCTCCTCCACCATCGCTACACAATGTGGGACTAAACCCCAACAACCCGCCATATGTAACGTTTGAGATTTTTTATCGGGTTTAGCTTTTTATCTATCAATTATTGGAACTGGTGGTGACCACCGAGTTCTCGATCTTGGAGATTACCATGAACCTACGCTCCCACAGGACCCAGGTACCAGAGCTGACAACATATAAGGCCTTCGGACCTAACTCAACCCAAAAGTCTAGCCTGATAAGTGGGACTGCCCCCCGCCTTATATGTTGTGCACCCCTACCATCACTACACAATGTGAGACTAAACCCCAACAATCTCCCCTTAGTCACACATAGGGGTGCCCCCTCCATATGTAACGTTCAAGATTTTTTTATCGGGTTTAGCTTTTTTGACCATGAGCTCACGATTCCAATTGTTGCAACCGGTGGTGGCCACCGAGTTCTCGATCTTGGAGCTAGCTTGCAGCCGGTCCAGCTTGTTACCATGAGCATGTGCTCCCACAGGTCCTAGGTCCACCAGAGCTGACAACATATAAGGCCTTTGGGCCTAACTCAACCCAAAAGACTAGCCTGATAGGTGGGACTGCCCTCCGTCTTATATGTTGTGCTCCCCACCATTGCTACACGATGTGGGACTAAACCCCAACAATTTCCCCCTTAGTCAAACATCGGGGTCCATCGCCATATGTAACGTTCGAGATTTTTTATTAGGTTTAGCTTTTTTGACCATGAGCTAACGATACCAATTGTTGAAACCGGTGGTGACCACCAAGTTCTCGGTCTTGGAGCTAGCTTGCAGCGAGTCCAGCTCGTTACCATGAGCATGCGCTCCCACAGGTCCTAGGTCCACTAGAGCTGACAACATATAAGGCCTTTGGGCCTAACTCATCCCAAAAAACTAGCCTGATAGGTGAGACTACCCCCGCCTTATATGTTGTGCTCCCTCACCATCACTACATGATGTGGGACTGAACCCCAATAATCTCCCCCTTAGTCACACATCGGGGTGCCCTCGCCATATGTAACGTTCGATATTTTTTATCGGGTTTAGCTTTTTTGACCATGAGCTCACAATACCAATTGTTGGAACCGGTGGTGACTGTAACACCTCGGGTGTTAGCTTTGCATAACTTGACTTGCATAACATGAGCATGAGCATCAAGCATTCATAAATCATCATTACAATTGAAACATTCGATCGAAACATATGAAACATTGCTTGTTATCTCGTATTTCTAGGAACATATGCATATGATCATGTGCAAATGAATGCAAGTAGGTAATGTTGGTCACTAAAACACTTTAGCTACACTTAGGTTAACAAAAGAAACATTGTTCATGAAGGCCACATTCCATGACCAAGCACTTAAGTGATATTTCATGTGATTACTTTCAATAGCTATATGAGTGACTACTACATGAA
>PUID01033325.1:84648-94862 GCA_002993905.1 Miscanthus sacchariflorus | reverse complement strand
CTCTAATCTGCAAAACAAATTGCTAATCAAATATTTGCTTATATTGACATGTCAATTGGGTTTCTCCCACGCGATGATGACTACTAATCACAAGGGAAAAAAAGAACTACAGTGAATTGCTGTGATGATTAGTCGACAATACCCAATTCAATCACAAGTAGTGGGGGAAGGATGCTAAATAGAAACTTNGGTGAGCAAAGACACCGTAGCCACCGAGGCGTAGGTGTTTTGTAGTCCAACCAGACATGATCAATTATTCGTTTCTACAAACCTTGCCACTTGGCTTAGCGTGAAGAAGAGGTCTGACGCAGCGACTATTTCAAAAAAGGTATACTTATACCTTTATCAGCCCCCAAGTGAGATCCGACCCCTTGCCGTTGCTGGGGTCGGATGTCACTGAAAATCGAGGGGAGGATAGCGAAACTTAGGAGAATACATCTCTTGTATTCACACATACCCTCTCCCTAGGATCTTAGCAATCATTCTGTGACCGTTTGTTAGGTCTCCTTGCAAGTCCAACCTTCCTTGAGCCCCTGCGCGTGGTGGGGATTTGGTCAAGGGTCGGCTTGTTTTTGTGACTATCGCCCCCCGTCCATGGTTTCCACAACTGGAGGCATTGAGTTAACGTTACTTGCCTCGGTGGCTCGAGTGACGTGCTCGGTGAGCTCACTAATGCTCATGTTCGAACAGAATCCAATTCCATCGCTTATGACGGGGTCGGCAAAGCCCTTGTGTGGCATTCCATTGCTCCTTAACCTACCTTCCAACATATTCCCCCTCAATGGGGATTCTATGGGCTTGGTTAGAGGCTAGGATTGAACGAGAAGGTTGAGATGACCTTGTCCACTTCTAAGCGGGACGGGCATAGGCCACTGAGGCTCATCTGGGTTTTCCCCCCAGGCTCTTTGTTCGACAAGAGGCGGCCTCGGGCCCTCCGCGAGCCGGCCTTCGACCCTCAGTCTTTTGATCTAGGATCGGGCGGCTCGAGCCCCTGAGCCCCGTGGGGTTCGGTAGGGGTCAGCCGTGATTCATGCATCACCCCATCCTTGATTTTCACAACCAGAGGGGCTGAGCTAACGACACTTGCCTCGATGGCTCGAGTGTCACGCCCGGCGAGCTCGCTAATGGGCATGTTCGAGTGGAATCTGGGTCCGTCATCCACTGACAGGGTCGGTAGAGCCCTTATGTGGCATTCCACTACTTCTTAACCCGCCTCCTGGTAGATGCTAGAGCCGTTTGATAGGCTCGGGTGGCCTGTTGACCTCTCCTCGATGGAGATTCTATGGGCTTCGCTCGAGGTTAGAATCAAACGAGAAAGGTCAAGATGTCCCTGTCCGCTTCCGAGCGGGGTCGGGCAAGGCCACTGGGGCCCATCTCATTTTTTCTCCCCTGGCTCTGTTTGACACGAGGCAGCCTCGAGCCCTTTGTGGGCCGGGCTTTGAACCTTGGTCGATCGCCGTTCATATCGAATGAGACGACTACCACTTTGTGACGCGACGTGAAGCGTTGTGATACGGTAATCGCATGTGCAATGCTGGGATGTACGGGATGATTGAATGGATGAATGTATGAATGATCATAGTTAAGAAAAAACGGGGGTCGGTAAGGTTACCTCGATGGCACGAGTGACAGGTTCCGGGAGCTCTTTACCAGATATGTCCGTGCGGGGTTCGGGTCCGACGTTTGTGATGGGGCCGGCGTGACCTACATGAGCCTCCCATTCTTCCGTATTTGTCTCTAGGCAGCGGCCCAAGCCGTTTGATCAATTTGGGTGACCTGACAGCCTCCCCYGATGGAGATTTCATAGGTAGGCCCCTCCAAATCCCTCCYGAGAAGGTGGAGGTTAAGGTTTGGAGTGCGGAGACAAGGACTCTGATCAYGCTGGTGGATAAAAAATGTCGTAGCCACTAGGGCATAGGGTCCTAGTGGTCCAACCAGGCTTACTCAAAGTTTGCGCCCGCACACCGTGCCTCTAGTTTTTTAAACGTAAGGAGGGATTGGGCAAAGAGAATGTCTAGCGAATAGACACCCTCGCTAGCCCCCGAGAAATTCCCATCCCTTTGTCATTGCTGGGGTCGGAGGCTCGGTAATGAAATTAATATGTAAAGTAAGTAAGTGAGGATGCTTATCTTTCGGCAGCGGTCTTGAGCCGTCTGATTGACCTAGGCACCGGTTTTACCTCGATGGTAAGAGTGATGGGTTCAAAAAGCTTCCCCCGGATATGAGCGTGATCCTGTCTGCTCCTTATCTGCTTCTCGTTGGTGGCCAAGCCATCCGATCGACTCGCATTACCTATCGAGACAAGATTTCCCTACGAAAATAGAGGATGAGAGCGTCCCATGCAAGAATTTAGTCAGACAGATAAGCCAAGCGTCGAATTTGTGCAAAATGGATGAGCTCTTCGTTATAGTAAACAGACTTTTAGCTCTTCTCTCTCTTTTTATAAAAGAGGTTTAGTGCATTCCGACCCTTCCCATAGTTAAGGTCATAAAAGCTCGGAGTGCGGGCGAGCCAATTCTGATTACGCTGGTGAGCAAAGACACCGTACCCGCTGGGGCGTAGGTATCCCGTAGTTCGACCAGTTATACTCGGAGCTTGTTCCCGTAAACCTAGCTCCTAAGTCCTAACGTAAAAAGAGGGGCAGGCATAGAAAATGTTTGTAGGATAAATATACTCATATCAGTCCCCGAGTGAGGCCTGGCCCCTTGCCATTGCTGGGGTCAGATGTCATGAAGGATCAGGGAGTTTTGATAATGAAACTAATAAGGAAAAGTGTGCATTTATTAGGGATAAAAGCAACATAGCTGCTCGATGTTTCAGGCATTGTTGAAGATTTCGCCGTCGATGTTCTTGAGCTTATAGGCGCCTGGACGGAGCACCTCTGCAACTACGTATGGTCCCTCCCATGGCAGGGAGAGCTTGTGGCGGTCCTTGTTGCTCTATACGAGGTGGAGGACCAGGTCCCCGACATTGAAGGCTTGGCCCCGCACTCATCGGCTGTGGTACCGTCGCAACGCTTTTTGGTACTTGGCTGAGCGGAGGAGGGCGACGTCGCGCGCTTCATCTAGCTGGTCCATGACGTCCTCGTGGGATGCCTTGGCTCTCTGTTCGTCGTATGCCCTGATCCTTGGCGCTCCATAGTCAAGGTCGGTTGGGAGGATGGCCTCGGAACCGTAGACCATGAAGAAGGGTGTGTAGCCGGTGGCTTGACTGGGGGTTGTCCTCAGGCTCCATAGTACTGAAGGAAGTTCGGTGACCCAGTTAGCGTCAAATTTGTTCAACTGGTTGAAGATCCTAGGCTTGAGGCCCTGTAGGACCATGCCGTTTGCGCGTTCTACCTGTCCGTTTGTCCGAGGGTGCGCTACAGAGGCCCAGTCGATGCGGATGTGATGTTCATCGCAAAATCAGAGGAATTTTTTACCAGTGAACTGTGTGCCATTGTCCATGATGATAGAGTTTGGGACTCTGAAGCGATGGACGATGTCGAGGAAGAACAGTACGGCCTGCTCGGATTTGATCGTGAAAATCGGTCGAGCTTCTATCCACTTTGTAAACTTGTTTACGGTGACAAGCAAGTGGGTGTAGCCCCAGGAGCCTTTTTGAGTGGTCCAACCAGATCGAGTCCCCAAACTATGAACAGTCAGGTGATGGGGATCGTCTAGAGTGCTTGGGCCGGTAGGTGAGTCTATCGAGCATAATACTGGCACCCTTCGTAGGTGCGTATGATTTGCTCAGCATCGGCTACCGCGGTAGGCCAGTAGAAGCCCTGTCAGAACATGTTTCTGACTAGGGTTCTAGACACGACATGGTGATAGTAGACCCCACCATAGATATCGCTTAGCAAACGCTTCCCCTGTTCGAAGGGGATGCAGCGCTGCAGGATCCCGGTGTGGCTTCGCTTGTAGAGTTTGCCCTCCACAAGAACAAAGGACTTGGCGCGACGTGCGAGCCATCGAGCCTCCGTCCTGTCCATCGATAGTGCATCATAGAGGAGGTAGTCGAGGAAGAGTGTCCTCCAATCGACCAGAGGGTCAGGCTCTGTCGCTGGGTCCTCTTCGAGCTCCATGACCTCCTAGCCGGATGCAGCCAACGGTTGGTCAGCCCCCGGGCCAGGATTGGACAGACCGTCACCGCCTTGTTCTGACTCCTCATAGCGAACCGAGGGCTTGTGCTGGTCACTGGCGAAGATGCCCGTTGGCATCGGCTCTCGGTCGGATGTTGCTTTCGCAAGCGCGTCAGCCGCCTCGGGATGTGGTTGAGCTCCAGGCCATCGAACTTGTCCTCCAACTGGCGTACTTCTCGGCAGTATGCGGTCATCTTGACGTCGTGGTAGTTCGACTCCTTCATGACCTGGTCGACGACCAACTGGGTATCTCCTCAAACTTCGAGGCGTTGGACGCCCAACTCGATGGCAATGCGTAGGCCGTTGATGAGCGCCTCATGTTCGGCCACATTATTGGAGGAGGAGAAATGGAGACGGACCATGTACCTCATGCGTACCTCGAGGGGCGACACAAAGACCAGCCCCACGCCGGCGCCCTTCTTCATCAGTGATCCATCAAAGTACATTGTCCAGTACTCTTGATCGACGACCGTCGGTGGCATTTGGACCTTGGTCCATTCCGCGATGAAATCAGCCAAGACCTGGGACTTGATGGCTGTCCAGGAGGCATACGCAATGCCCTGACCCATCAGCTTGAGCACCCATTTCACGGTTCTTCCCGTGGTGTCCTGGTTTTGGACGACCTCACCGAGGGGAAAGGACGTCACGACCGTCACTGGATGTGACTCAAAGTAGTGGCGTAGCTTCCTCCTGGTGATAAGGACAGCATACAGAAGCTTCTGGATTTGGGGGTAGTGGGTCTTCAAGTCAGATAGGACCTCGCTGATGAAGTACACATGGCGCTGTACTTTGAGGGCATGCCCCTCTTCTTCCTGCTCCACTACCAGGGTGGCACTGACCACTTGCGTGGTGGCCGGGATGTAGAGCAGAAGGGGTTCTCCCTCAGTGGGAGGAACAAGGATTGGGACCTTTGTCAGGAGCTGCTTAACCATGTCAAGTGCTTCCTAGGCCTTGGATGTCCATTCGAAGTGATCGGCCTTCTTCAGAAGTCGATAAAGGGGGAGACCTCGTTCGCCGAGGCGTGAGATGAAGTTGTTGAGCCCGGCGAGGCACCCCGTAACCCGTTGTACCCCCTTTATGTTCTGAATCAGGGCCATCCTTGTGAAGGCTGAGATCTTCTCTGGGTTGGCTTCGATGCCACTCTCAGAGATGATGAAACCAAGCAGCATGCCCCTCGGGACCCCGAAAACACACTTCTCGGGATTGAATTTAATGACGTTCGCTCAGAGTTTCGTAAAAGTCTGCTCAAGATCGGCTACGAGGTGGTCAGCCCATTTGGATTTGACCACGATGTTGTCAATGTAGGCCTCAACAGTCCGCCCGATGAGGTCCCCGAAGCACTTGAGCATACAGCGCTGGTATGTAGCCCCAATGTTCTTCAGACTGAACGGCATTGTGACGTAGCAGAACGATCTGAAGGGGGTGATGAAAGATGTCATGAGCTGGTCGGGTTCTTTCATCACAATTTGATGGTACCCGGAGTACGCATCATGGAAGCAGAGGGTTTCGCACCCCAAGGTAGAGTCAACTATCTGGTCTATGCACGGCAAAGGAAACGGATCCTTTGGGCATGCTTTGTTGAGACCCGTATAGTCAACACACACCCTCCATTTCCCACTCTTATTTCGTACAAGAACGGGATTGGCTAACCACTCTGGGTGGAACACTTCCTTGATGAATTCGGCCGCCAAAAGCTTTGCGATCTCCTCGCCGATGGTCCTGCATTTCCCCTCATTGAAGCGACGCAGGCGTTGTTTCACTGGCTTGGAGCCTAGACGGATCTTCAAGGCATGCTCGGTGACTTCCCTTGGAATGCCTAGCATGTCCGAGGGTTTCCACGTGAAGTTATCTTTGTTGGCGCGGAGGACGCCGACGAGCGTGCTTTCCTATTCAAAGGAAAGTGTGGTACCAATGCGCACCGTTTTGCCCTCGGTGCTCCCAGGGTCTACGAGGACTTCCTTGGAGCCCTCCACTGGCTCGAAGGACCCGGTCGACTGCTTGGTGTCGGGTGCTTCTTTGGAGACCTCCTTCCTAAGGGCCACGAGCTCTGCAGAGGCGATGATTGCTGCGGCGTGATCGCAGCACTCAACCTCGCACTCGTAGGCGCGCTAAAAGGAGGTGCCGACGGTGATGATCCCGCCTGGGCCTAGCATCTTTAGTTTGAGGTAGGTGTAGTTAGGGATGGCCATGAACTTCACGTAGCATGATCGCCCCAGGATGGCATGGTAGGTTCCGTGGAAACCAACCACTTCAAAGGTGAGGGTCTCCGTCCTATAGTTGGACGGACCCCCGAAGGTGACGGGCAGATTGAGCTGCCCAAGTGGCAAGGCTTGCTTTCTAGGCATGACACTGTGGAAAGGCACTTCGGTCGGCCGGACGCGCGCTCGATCGATGCCTATGGCATCGAGCATCTCGGTGTAAAGGATGTTGAGGCCGCTGCCCCATCCATCAGTATATTGGTGAGGCGCTTCATACCGACGATCAAGTCAACCATGAGCGGATATCTCCCTGGTTGCAGGACGCTCTCCGGGTGGTCGGTCCGGTCGAAGGTTATGGCAGATTCTGACCACCGGAGGAAGGCGGGTGTGGCCGGTTCGGTCGTGTAGACCTCACGGCGCGCGATCTTCTGGCGACGCTTGGAGTCATAGGCCTCCAATCCTTCGAAGATCATGAAGCAATCATCTGGTGTTGGAAAGCCATCGTCCTTCTCCTCAACGTCGTCCGTGGTGGGGTCAGGGTCCTTTCTGTGCTCCCCTTTGTTGGAGCCTCCGGACAAGAACCGCCGCATGAGACTGTAGTCCTTGTATAGATGCTTGACTAGGAAAGCATGGTTTGTGCATGGCCCCTTGAATAGTTTTTTTAAAATGGTTCGGAGTGCCCTCTACGGGCTTTCAACCACCCCTTCAGTCAGCGGCGGCCATGAGCGAGCCCTCATGTTGTTGCTTCTTGTTCTTCTTTTTGGTGGGACGATTGGAGGTGCCTTCGTCGATGTCCTCGTCTCGCCTCACCTTGCCATTGAGGTGATCGAAGATGGCTCTGACTGCTTCTTCACCTGAGGCGTGGCTGGTGGTCATGTCCAGGAGTTCCTTGGTGGTTTACGGGCCCTTATGTCCTAGCTTGTGAACCAGAGACTCGTAGGTGGTTCCGGACAGGAAAGCTCCTATAACGTCAGCTTTGGTGATGATAGGGAGCTCGTTGCATTGCTAGGAGAAGCGCTGGATGTACCCATGGAGGGTTTCTCCGACCTTCTGTCGATAGTTCTTGATGTCCCATGGGTTTCCAGGGCGCTTGTATGTGCCCTGAAAGTTTTTCACGAAGATCTCCTTCAGGTCCGCCCAACTTTGGGTTCTGTTGGATGGAAGGTGTTCCAACCAGGTTCTTGCCGATTCGGCCAAGAACATTGGAAGGTTGCGGATAATGAAGTTGTCATTATCCGCACCACCGGCTTGGTAGGCAAGCCGATAGTCTTCGAGCCATAGTCCGGGGTTTGTTTCCGCAGAGTACTTTGGGATATTGGTTGGTGGTCGGTACCTCAGTGAAAAGGTAGTGTTGAGGATGTGTCGGCCGAAGGCCTGAGGCCCCGGCAGGCCGGGGCTTGGGCTTTGGTCCCTGCCGCTGTTGTAGCGTCTGCCACGACGAGGGTGATAGCTGCGTCTGGCTCCCTCTCTTGGGTCGTCGTAGGCGCATCTATGGGCGTCGAGGGTGTTGCGCGCGTCATGGTTGCGGCCGAGACGCTGACGCACCGGGACCGCGGTGTGCTGCCTACTTCCTTGTGGTTCCTAGTGGACCGACGCGTCCCTGCCAGGACACTCCGAGGGCGTGCGCTGGCTAGCATCGAGCTCGCGTCGCCGAGACAATGAGCTTTCAGCCTGCTGCACCGCCGCACACTCGAGCAGTGTGCGAATCTCGTGGTGGGCCCGATGATCCTCGGGCGTCACGGCCTCTAGAATGCCATGGAGCAAGGCCACCGTGGTGGCGATGTTCTGGCTCACCCAGGCGAAGCGAGGAAGGGCTTCATCGTCGGCGATGATCCTCTGGTTCACGTCACGAGCCATGGCGCGGGCGCGCCCACCGTCTCTACGGCGCTCAATCTCCTCATCGAGCTCTGCGTGTTCCTGCTCGAGCTGGAGTCGCGCTTCCTCGATCTCTTAGTGTTGGGCTTTCAGCTGCTCCACCAGCATGCATGGCGGGGCCACTGTCTCCCTCTCGGCCTCTTTGTCAAGGTCATTTGATGGGGTAGCCTCCCCCTCGTGGACGCTTTTGACATGCCCCTTGGGGGTACCCATCATGGGCATTCACGAGAGGGGTGATGGCTTCCCTTGCTAGAGTCAGAGCCAGAGGGCGACTCTAGCTCCTCTGCCAGGAGGTCAAGGAAAGATTTCACGATGTGTTCGATCACCCCCACGAATTCGTCATTCGTGGGAGGTGGGACCATGCGTTGTGCCACAAGGTGGCTAACGGTCGCCGCGGCGTTGCGGAGACCGAACGGAAGCACTGTCGGGGCGCTCCGTATGAGGTGTTCTAGAGATAAGGGTTCCCCTCCGGTGAGTCACGCCATGACGTTGGCGTCAGAGATGGGGAGGCAGCGCGGGTCCTCCCTAGACGACTAGGGTCCCAGGGAGACGCCGAGCTAGCGCTCAAGCCTCCTGTAGTCGAGGCCGATAGAGGGGAGAGGTTGGATGGCGGCGTGAGCCAATGCCAACTCTCCTCCCACCGTGATGATGAAGTCCAGGTCCCCAAAGTGCACGTGTGCGCCTGAGACCTAGCTGATACCATGGCTAGCCATCCGTGGCTTAATGTTAATGTCGGAACGCGCAAAGGTCCCCTACTTGGTGCGCCAACTGTCGGTGTTTCGAGGTCCCCTACTTGGCGCGCCAACTGTCGGTGTTTCGAGTAAACACCTACGAGTAAATTTGTGTTATTGCACGTCTGGCCCGGTGGTGTGCTAAAAAGACACAAGGTTTATACTGGTTCGGGCAGAATGTCCCTACGTCCAATTCATGGCTGCTGCTCATGTTATTTGCACTGAAAAGTTCATAGTAGGGGTTACAAATGGATGAGAGAGGGAAAGATCTCAAGTCTCTGATGGAAAGGTCGAATGATTGCTGAGAGCTTGGTCGCTGCTCARCTATGTGTGATGTGATGCGTGGTGTGTTCAATTGATCTGTCCCCTTAGTGGGGACCCTTCCTTCCCTTTTATAGACCAAGGAGAAGTCGGGATTACAGATGGGAGAAAGAAGAAAAACCAGAGGTAAACGAGGCCCTTCAAAGATGCCGGGTCT
The DNA here is from genome assembly GCA_002993905.1 of Miscanthus sacchariflorus. Classification (NCBI taxonomy): domain Eukaryota; kingdom Viridiplantae; phylum Streptophyta; class Magnoliopsida; order Poales; family Poaceae; genus Miscanthus; species Miscanthus sacchariflorus. The sequence continues at coordinate 85,457 of PUID01033325.1, read as the reverse complement.
TCCTTTTCCTCTGAGCGAGCCCCGCTGACATGGCGGATGGTGCTAGGGATAGCTCCATGCTGGGTGCATGTTCGCTGACCCTAATAGGGCCGCGCTGGGCATCTGTCATGCCATGTTCTGGCTTTGTCAGCAAGTGGTCACGTCCCATCCTGCCCCGGCAGGCGGCGCGACGGACCAGGGTGCTGATCCATGACCCTATAGGGAGCAGACGGCGCAGTGACCGCACGTCCGTTGCTGTAGATGATGCGAGTTTCCTCCTGGACCGTAGTGGGTGTCGTATGCTTCCGTCAAGATCCGCGCCCCAGAGCAAATGGCGGCACCCACAACGCTGTAAGACAAATGTCGGCGCCTACAACACTGTTAGAGCTCTGACATGCCTGGAAGGACTTAAAGCGCCAGTCTTGTCATATCCTGACGCTACTTTTCCATAGGCATGCAGGGTATGGTCCTCGATATTGCGGTTGACTTGAGTGCCCTGCCTTATCTGTGCGTGTAGTTATGAAGGAGCAGCGCGCAGACGTCAGGCGAAGCGGAACCAGCGCTCGGACGTCGGGCGAGGTGGAGTCTGCCCTCAGACGTCGGGTGAGGTGGAGCCAACCCCCCGAACGTCGGGCGATGCAGAGCCAGCCCCCGGACATCGGGCGAGGCGGAGTCTGCCCTCAGACGTCGGGCGAGGCGGAGCCAGACCTCAGGGGTCGAGCAAGACGGAGTCCATCCTCAGACGTCGGGTGAGGCGAAGCCACCCCTCGGACGTCGGGCGAGGTGGAGCCAGCCCCCGGACATCGGGCGAGTCGGGGCCAGTCCCCGGA
>PUID01033325.1:42132-52218 GCA_002993905.1 Miscanthus sacchariflorus | reverse complement strand
AAGTACAAAACCGTTTAAACCGTTTAACTTCGTTTAAACACCGTGTAAACAGCCTAAACGCTAAACGAAGAGCGACCATGTTAAGACCGTTTACCGTTTAGGAAATCATATATATATATATATATACACACACACCGGTTCAAAGTTTTAATGGCCGGTTCAATTCGTCTGGTTTGAAACAATTGGATGTGAACCAGTGAATCGATAGCCTCGCAGGTTCGATCTTCCATCCGGTGATTCCTCCCCTCCCCTGGCTTAGCTAGCCCTCGGGCCGNTATATATATATATACACACCGGTTCAAAGTTTTTGTGGCCGGTTCAATTCGTTTGAAACAATTGAACCGACGATTCAACTGGTTGTGAACGGTTGGATGTGAACCAGTGAATCTATAGCCTCGCAGGTTCGATCTTCCATCCGGTGATTCCTCCCCTCCCCTGGCTTAGCTAGCCCTCGGGCCGTTCCACGGGAGGCGTGTAGTTTTGTTCCGGTGCGCGGCTATACGTGGAGCTAGCGCCTAGCGGTCGTTGGCCGGAAGCTGTCCCGTGAAGGCTCTGTAGCGCCCGTTGGCCTGTTTCTGGCGCGCTCGATCGATCGCCGGAGTCCGTTACGTTGCGTGCTCTTGCTGCTTCTACGTAGCACCGCAGGCTGCTTACGAAGAATGTGTACCGACGCAATGATGATGCCCGTCACGTGTGTATTTATACGTCTACAGTGTACGACCGCTGGTAGCGTGTACTTCCAGTCTCCAGTGGTAAATTTGTAATATGGGGTCACTATCTATCTAGTCATTTGGACAGCTGAACTATACGCTCTGCCCTCCTTACTCCTTACATTATATAATCCGGGCAACTGGGGGCCTGGAACACACATGATGACGATGGTGGTGTACAAAGGAGCAGTACACGTTTGAGCCAGCAGTTTCGCTTCAGCCTGCCGTATAGTCATATAGATACGCCTACGCCTACCTTATAAGTACATCTACAACAGCAACAAACGGCTCTGTGTTGCCGACAGTGGATAATCGTCGTCCGAGACATTCGTGGTCCTCGCACAAAATTCGCCATCGATTCCTCCATCGCCAGGTCAATTCGCTCATTTAATCTCGCTCCTGTATCGCGGTCTCCTTTTCATGGGTCCCTTAATTAACAAAGGTGAATAAGCGTACGTACTCCTCTATGTTAACCTAAACCGCACATCGATCGGAGATCCTGCACCCGCAGCAGCCGGGAGGGAGGCCTAGCTAGACAGCGACAGACGAGTAAAGGCGACCTTGGATTGTCCTTTGGGATTAAGAAGAGGCTTGGCCTGCACTCTGCAACGTTCAGGTTCTGTGAGGCAGGTTAAGGTTGCCGGGAAAGCGACGAGGCGACGCAGCGGCTCTGATCACGCCCGGCCCGTGCCTCTGCCGTCTGCCCTGCCCGCCGCGCCGGTTGATTGGCTTGGAAACCAAGCGTGCAAAAGAGTTCGGGAGGTGCGTGCGCCCATGCTTCCCACTTCCTCCCCTTCAGACTTTCAGTCTACACTACTACTAGTATATTGAAATCAAATTAGTACTACCATTACTGTTTGTGTTGCTCGTAATCAGTTCATTTTCGCAAAAGGAAATGGGCGATCATGTCACAACGTTGGTGCACGTCTCTGGTTGCCCTGGCAGCAGCTGGCTCCACCCAATTAAACTCGCACCACAAATTAATGTTTTTTTTTCAGAGGATCATGAAGTACCAGAAATTTGGAGAGCACTACTACTTGTTCTTGTATAGGCAAGTATAATTCAGGGTGAGCTATCCAGCTACGAATGATCACTAGAGTACTTGATGATCGATGTCTACGGCTTTTAATCATCGATCGGAATGGGAAACGTGGAATCTCTAGTGACACTCGTGGAATCTGTGTGCCGATCGATGCATTATGCAAGGCGGAGAAACGGCGACGTGAACACGCAATTAAAAGGATCACGAGACTCACATCATCAGGGCCTCACCACGCTTGAACGGTCACCGACGCCGCCATCTCCAGCTTGGTTATTATACATGGATGCCTATACATGTAGATGTAGGGGTATGTACGACTCCATCGACGATCGACCCTATCGATTATTGACCGCCCGTGCACGCACTAACAAATCATTTCTTTGTGATTACCTGATTTGGGAATACGCAACAGATACAGTACTCCAGTAGTCGGCGGCTAGTCCTAGAACAACTGAAAACAGGTGACGAAGAAGAACTGCGTGCAGCACGTAGTGTATCTGTGTATGCCTCGCCGGCACGTCGTGCGTTCATGATTATGCCAACCTAACCAAGATTTACTAGCAACAATGGCGGTCGCCGGAGCCCGGAGGGACACGTACGTCGCCACGTCGGCGTCATGCGCACGATGCCACAGGTGTCGATCGGTCGGCCCCGCCCGATTCATGCGGGCGGCGGCTGGGATGATTAATGACCGAGCCTGTGAGGTAGGTCGATCCGGCCGCCGGCCGGGGGGTGTTGCGAACAGCGAACTCGTCCTACCTCCTACGCCTTTTTGCTCAGACGCGACTGTTCACTGGACCTTCCGGGTCTCTTTATTCCGCGGCCTCGCAATTAGTCGCGCCGTTCGGGATCAGATTGCCAACGATCATGATGATACCGCGTCTAGCCTGTTGGACAATTCGATTAGCAGTTCTCATTGTTTTTTCTTTTACTCCTTCTCGGTCTCAGTTTCTAGATTTCGGTCCCGTTCGGCTTACCTGATAATTTGTACTATTCAGCTTGTTTTTTTTTAACCGGAACAATGTTTTTTTCTCACAATAATTCAGCCAGAACAGTGTTTTTCAGCTAATTCAGCTAAGTTTGAGCAAGCCGGGCCTTCGTCTGAAATCACTTGTCTCACACTCTCACTCGTCTAGCCGGAGTAGGCGCAGGTGTGCACCAAACACTGCAGAGCAACACCAAGAGCTCAGACTTCACTGCTTGCTTTGGTAATGCATGTTACTACTAGCTGAAGCTTGAAGGTGAAGGTACGTGGCACACAGAGATTCTTGGCGTCTTTGTCAGTTCTTTACCCATCCCTGTCCCAGTGTCCCTTGCACTTGCACACATAGGAGTACCTGATGAATCCCTGCACTTGTCACCTGAGAACTGAGGGGCATGGGCATCCACCAAGAGCAGAGTCTGCCTCTGCCTCGTAGTGGTTGGTGATCAGAGAGAGGCCAAGCTTTGTCTTGTCGATCTGCTCCCAGCGAGCGAGAGAGATGGAAACAAAAGGCTATCAGACGCAAGCAGAAATTACTGCCAGCTGATAGTCCCCCAAAAAATCACTAGAATCAGCGGCTGGTGTGTGGATACATCCATTTCCCTAACGCTAATACATACATACATATACTACGCATGGTGTATTAAGATCTCTGCAGCAATTCCAGAAAACAACCAAATGCAAAACCAAGACTCCATACAGTCCTTGCAATCACAATAAATCCAAGAAAACTGTCGAGGAATTTAAACGCGGACGCATCTAATCTTGCTGATGCTTCCTTAAGCATCATCGGTCCGAAAGCTACGTGAGGGCACCGTTGTCGTTACCTCTCGCCCGCCAATCACATACTACTACTAGTACTAGATCGATCGGCGGTTGCAGAAAAGCCTGGGATCCAGGCCAGGCGATGCTGTTGGGAGGTCAACCTCGCAGATGCATGCCTGGCTGGCTCCAAGCACCGTGTTTTGATTGCGAGCATCAAAGCGCATCGGCGAGACCACGATTGCATTACGGCAAGGGAATAGGGAAACCACGCTTTCGCTGTTAGGTGGCTTATGCCTTTGACTTCGTATTCGCCTCGGTGTCTACTGTCTAGTCTAGTACTAGTAACAGCACTCGTTGCTACATCCTGGAGGTCTCTAGATACCTGACGTTTCTGAATTCTTGACGTCTGTTTCTGATTAAATGACAAGGCAGAGAACCTGCCATTTCTTCCTGAATTTCTGCTTTGTCCCTGTCTTTGCTGGTGCTACCTTGGTAGTATTTCAGTGGACTAGGAAGGGCCACAGAATGTCAAAACTATACAAGCTAGCTTTATTTGTTTTTTTATTTGATTGATTGATGCTCCATTCCATTTCAATTATGTGATGGCTAGTTTGCTACGCAACAGACGAACAGCTGAAGAAGGAGATATCAAGATTAGGGTCTCGCAGGGGTTGTTATTGTACTCAGCTCCCTGAAATGCCCATCAAATCTGGGAGCTGAGTACAAAGTCAAAAAAGAAGTGACATAGCTGTTCCAAATTCATGGTTATATTGTTCTAGTATTACAAATTATTTCTTCCAAGTGTTCCATCTGTTAATGAAAATTGTTTTGCTAGCTGGAATTATTGTTCCACATGCCAAATGTAAACTATTTGTATAATTTTTTTTATAAACCTAATATTCAGGCTGTTCCGGTGCAAAATGGAGGACAGGAGAAAATGCTCTAGATGTAGAGGAAAAAAAAAACAAAGTTGCACTAATACAAATTATTGTTCCACATATAGAAGCCGAAACATATGTTCATAGAATTTCAAAAACTACAATATTTGAAGTCGTTCCAATGACAAAGGACCAAATGTTAGTGTAGGGTAATAAAATACCAACAATTATGGTAGTAATTTTGGGGAAAAAAGTTGTAAAAAATAAATATAAATAAAAGCTAGATAAAAAAAAGAGTATGATGTGTTCCAAGTTCATGATTGTAGTGTTCTTGAGTTCAAAATATCCGTTCCTAACAAATAATGTTGCACTTATATAAGCTTATTACAATGTTCTATTTGTACGAATTATTTGATCCCATATAAAAAATGAAACTTGAGAGGATATGACACTTTAGCATGTAAAAATGTAGGGGTTGTTCAGCTACAGAAATAAGCGGTTGTTGCTGCCGTGCTGGCCACAACAATCGCTTATTCCTGTACCCGAACACCCCTGTACTCTAAGAAGGCAATAACTCATAAGAGCTTGATTTTTTTTAATTGGAACAATTTTATTTTAGAGTGACCATGGAAACTGCCCCCTATACGAGAGTTTGAAATGAAATATCTTAGGAATGATGAGACCGTACGCCTCGTTGTCAACAGGTATATTGCCTACAATAAAAATAATAGCATCGTTAATTCTGGGATGGTCTGTTAGCGCTTTCTTGACTTGGGCCAGTGCCCAACAGAGCTAATCGGCCAGGCCCAATTTTAGATAATGGACAGTTCACAAATGAGGCAGCCCAAAAAGTGAATAGAGATCGGCATCTTCTTCAACCTCCGTCCGTGGCTGCGGCTCGGACAACGCTCCTTCAGTTCGTCACAGCCTCGCAGACGGCAGACCTCAGCACTCCCCTGTTAATTATAGACCAACAAGAAATAAGATAGGCTGATTGATGATTAGAATCTATTAGAAAAAAAAATAAGTTCATGATCAGTCCATTGACGACGGACTAATTTTTAGTTCAGTGATCCCAATGCTTGCATGTACATGATTTTGTAGAATGTTACTCTTTTAGATGATTTTAAACCTCAGAAAGTTATGGATTTTGGGACGAATAGAGTTCATTTCTCTCTTCTTGTGGGCCCCGCCGGCAGCTCCGTCAGAAGTCAGAACACATGCCACACGTGATGTAATTCTCCTGAAACGCAGGCGCTTGCTGCCAGTGTGCGGCGCCTCGTTGTCGTCGGAAGAGGCAAGCACGGCAGCATCACCATGGCACTGTCACACATGCCGCCAACATATACACCATACTCGTACCAACTGCACAAGGATATAGTACAATACTACGAGTACTAAATTAGGTGCATTCGGCACAGCGCACAACATTTCAGCATCTACATATCTTTCTTTCTTTCTTTTTTCTTTTGCATCAAAGGTAGGAAAGGTTTTAGAGCCACCGGATAAGCGCTCACGTTACACGTTGTGGTCGTTTCAGAGCAGGTTTGAGATGAGCCGTCGCTTGAGGGTCCTCGAGGTGGACTGGTACGAACGGACCAGGAGGCCGGCGCCGATGCCGACGCCGAGGCAGATGCCCAGGCTGATGCCGACGCCGACCCTCACGCCTGCGGTGAACCATGACAGCTCGCTGTACTCCTCGCCGTCGTCAACCCCGTCGGACCTCGTGTAGAGGCTATCGTCGTCGTCGTCCGCGTCCGGGTCGGGCTTGTAGCACCTGTAATCCGATTCCGATTCCGATTCCTGCACGCGACACGCAGCAGAGTTAAGACTTCAGAGTGAACACTGAGAAAAAACTTTTCTGAATTCAACGAAGGACGAAAAGAATTGAGCGCACTGTGATAACAAATCAGATTGTACGTACCTCTGGGTGATGCTTGGGAGGCGTTTCTTTCATGTCCTCCACCTGCTCGCCGCACTCCGGGATCGGGTCCATGAACGCYTTCACCTGGCGCCGCCGCCTGAACCGCAGCTGCATGGCCCTGGTGAACACGACCGGCGTGCCCCGGAACACGCCTACGACGTACACCTCCACCACGGGCGGCTTCGTGTCGTCCCTCTCCCCGCCGCCGCCGCACCCGCACCTCAGGAACCCCGAGCCGCGCTGCGTCGCCACCTGGCACTTCATCACCCAGCTCCTGGTGGTGGCGCCCTTGCTGTCCACGTCGCAGTCGCACACCTCCAGGATCCCGACGACGATCCTCTCGTCCTTGCTCTGGACCTTGAACCGCACGCTGCCGGACACCCTGACGGTCGCCGTGCACACGAAGGTGGCTTCCTCCGATCTCTTGTCGGCGCGGTCTCGGCGGAGGGCGAAGGACACGTTGCTGCCCTTGCCGTTGCCGTTGCTGATGATGCCTGGCTGGCGGTCGGCGCCGCTCACGTCCAGGATGGTGTCGGGAGTGAGCGGGGTGTGGGTGAGGGTGAGAGTGCCCAGCATGGACTCGTCGACCTCGCACCTGCTCACCCTCAGGTAGAAGACTCGAAGTGCCAGGCTGGACGACGGCTCCGGCACGGCCATGGCAGCTTCTGGCTCCGGAATGTCACCCATGTTTCAGAGAACTATATTTTGGGGCTAAGTTGTTCACTCACATGAGAGAAAGAGAATGGACCATAGGCATGTTTCAACTCTGAACATTCAGGAATTGGGCATCACAGAGTACTCCATCTGTACWAGAAAAAAAAAAAACAGTGCAGTGGTTAGATTGGCAGGGCATATTACAGTACAGGCAGTGAGTGATCAGCGAAGATGCAAGAGCTACTAGAACTGTAAGCTATTGACGCATCTCATGCAGTAACAATTCTGTTCCAACATAAACGGATAACGGATAGCATCTGCTGGGTGAAACTCTGGCTCTCTGAATTAATAATAGATTTCTTCAACCCTCCAAGAGAGAAGAGAGAATTCAACCTTGCCCTCAATTCTAGGATCGATGCCCCAATTCCTGATTACTACGTTCAGAAACTGATAGAATCATAGAATCTGTATTTTTCAATTGCATATTTGCATGGACGAACAACTTCTGCAGGAAACAGAGATGGAGAAACGAATTTTCGATTGCGCGACTAAACTACAACCGCGGCCGTAGCCGCAACTAATGATGAAATAAACCTTCATATTTTGCAAGAACATGATTGATAAGAAAAAGCGCAGTAGGGAAGAGAGAAGAGAGAGGGGACGAATCATGAATACTTGAATAGCTTACCAGATTGAGCTCCAAGGTTGAGCGATGCCTCTCCTCCTTCGGTCCCTCTCCTCGTCCTCGTTCAGTTCTTCAGTCCTGGCAAAGGATTTCTCCTATGTATATCCTATTTATATACTACTCGTACTAGGGATCTTTTTTGGTGGAGGTGAGCTGGTGAGGCCCCGTAAATCCCTCAACTGACACCTCACACAATGCACACCAGAGCCCAAAACCACCGCTCCATGCATGACAACATCAGACCCTCTAGCAACCTAGTACTAGTATATATAGGAAAAAAATATTATATATATGTAAATAAATGCCCATGACCCCATGAGGAGAGGGAGCGCTTCCGCAGTTCCGTTTCCCCGCCTCGTAATAAAGCAGCGAATAAATTACCTACCGAAACTGACTGCCACATTTTAATGTGGATTATTTCGCAATAATGTTATACTACTATATTGCGGGTGTTAATGGAAAATAAAGATATCCTGTGTATTTTCGAAAAAAAGACATCATATATATTGTGGGGGCGAATTTATTAGTAGTAGCAGTAAGAGTATGGAATTCTGTACCGACATTTTAGATGTCTCAGAAGAGTGCCGTCAATATTCATCCACGTAGAAATAAGAAAAAAAAGAAAAAGGAAACAAGTGAAACTGAGAGATGAATTTAGGTGGTTTGGAAGCAAAAGTATCCACTGCCGCCTGGTCCTTGTGATCAAGATCTCAAAACTAGGTAATGGTAGCGCCACTAGTCCACATCAACCTTCTCCCACCACAAAGCATTAGTGACAAAAGTTATGCTCTCAAATGATTTTCCAGCACCAGTGGGCTAGAAGGTTCAACAAATCGAAATCAAACTTGATTAAAATCTGCTAAGACTAGGAACAGGTGGAAAATGTTTAGGATCGCAATTGGAAAACGGACTTGCTAGCGCCCGTACGTCCGATTCAGGCGCTAGCGTCCGAACGGTGCCCGCACAGAGAGCCATTGAGCGCCTAGCACTAGCACGTCGGGCTCGCGAGCGAATGCACCAGCAGTGCTCGCGCCACCCCGGACATCACCTGCGCCGCTACATACGTCGCCCATGCCGCCCCGAACGTCGCCCGCGCCATTAGCCGCTTCCCACGCGCATCACATGTGCAACACACGATCTACTTTTGAAACATCCAGATACAATAGTTGCAACATACAAAAGAAGACACATGAAACACTCTTGTCTGATCACTTACGAAACGACTGAATTTTTTTAAAACCATTGCAAACATATGCAACATTCAAATGAAACACTTACAAACATACGCATGAAACACTTGAAACATATGTTTGCAACATGCATGTATATGCAATATCCAGATCTACTTTTACAACATCGAGATAAAACACTTGCAACATACGTTTGGAACAGATGAAACATTTAGAACATACACTTGAAACATATGTGTATAGCCATTACAACATGTACAACGTCCCGATCTACATTTGCAACATCGATATACAACATTTGCAACACACCTCTGAAATATCTAAAACATTTGAATCATACTCGTGCAACATGCGGTTCTCACCCTTCTTCTTCCGTACGACGCAACACAGAGTGGGGGAACGGCCGATTCCAGCAAGCCAGCGACCGAGGATGGTGGTGCGGCCTGGCAGTGGCTAGTTGCGCCTGCGCTTAGCCTAGGCCCGGCCAGCGACGGCGCCCCTCTCCTGGCCGCCTGGCCTGGGCACGGTGGAGGGCAGAGCATGGCTTGGCGTGGTAGGGGATGGAGGCTGGGATGGTGTGCGTCGTGGGGGATGGCGTTGGCGGCACACTGGAGCGGGACGTGCCGCGGCAGAGTGGGGCTAGCGGCCTCGTCATGCGGCACGGAGTGGGGAGAGGAGTGCGGAGCAGCGTGGGATGGGAGCAGATGTGGCGCTGCCGCACTGGAGAAGACCACTGCGAGAAGCCTCGGGCTGGAGAAGGGAGCAACGCTGTTCTTTTTTTTTGGAGAAGCGGACTGACGATCGACGCTGGATAAGATGGAGTGCAGGAGGCAGAGTGCGGTCTGGTCCGTTTGTCCGTCCGGACGCCCTACATGGAGCATTACTGATAGGGAAACCCTATTTTTCTCTGGAGTTCAGATATAATCTTAGTACTCTCTCCGTTCAAGACACTATCATCACGTTTTAGTATCTTAAGTTTGATTAATTATAGATAAAAAATATTAATATTTATGGTATAAAATAAATATCATTAGATTAATTATATAATGGTCATGCTTCACATTTAAGCCTCTTCTTCTTCTTAAATAGAAAAAAATACTTGGGACCTTCCGTAACACCCTATGTGTTACGCCCTAAATAAATTACCAAATCATGTCATGAGCATCATGTTTATGTGCTAATGCATGTGATGGAAGGTGTAGATAACATTTTTGTAACTTCAGATGATCAATAAAAATGTTAAATGATAAGCTATT
>PUID01033320.1:23012-44877 GCA_002993905.1 Miscanthus sacchariflorus | reverse complement strand
GCTCAAGACCCAAGTGAAGGTTAAGAAGCCCCATGGTTGAAGGTAATACGGGTAAGTTTGAAAGTCAGATAGTTTATTCTAATCCGGAGGAGAATTTTTGATTGAACGCATGTGTACTTTTGAGACATAGTGCTTGACCTGATCCATTGCTGAGTTCAGCTTTGCTTAGGGACTGGCAAGCTTGGGGGAGCTTGTTGACGGTCACTAACACCAATTATAAACCGCCAACATAACCTGCATATATGTTTAATTCCATCACCAAACATAAGTATATGGGATTAAACTAATGAATTCCATGAGCTTTGGTGAGTATGTGACTGTAGGAGGATTTATCCAGAAAACAGCTCCTAGGACCACTATCATACCCTCAAATCAAGCAAACCGATAACAACAAGTGATTCAACCCGCGAAAACTATGAAAGACAACTTAGAAGGTTCCAGAAGACACCATGCCGAAGCTTGTGCCAAAAGGCCACTATAGTGGGCCGGCTGGCCCATTAGGGAGGCCGCTCGGCCTGCCATAGAGCCCACTCGCCCTCCGTCGCCTCGTATGCATTCCTATGATATACACCATTGATTTTAAGGCAGTTTTAGGTTGGTTTATCCAACGGTGGTCGAGGGAGTTGACGCGGATCGATGACATGGTAGTTCCTTGCCCCCTACTCCATCTCCCCTATATAAGGCGCCCTGTACCCCCTCCTTAGAGCAATCCTAAAACCCTAATTCATATTCTCCTCGTTAGGATCATAGCCAGCTATCAAGAGAAGATTAGTCCTCCATAGGCTCTAGTCTTGTAAATAATAGTGAGATGGAGTGTGAGTGAAGAGTTTAGAGTCGGTGCCCTCTCTACGGCTTGTACCTTGGTGGATCCAAGTTTTATCTGAGCTTGCCTCTGAGATTTCTCTAGAAATCAACTTCTGATTCAAATAAGCTTCTTATTTATATTATTCATCAGGTTCACAACTTGTTTGAGTACTTTATTCTTTATCCGGGAAGAGTAAAGTTGTAATTGTAGTGTAAGCGTGGTGCTTAGACTCTAGTTTCTTGTGGATGTATCCTGCATTTAGGATCGGTGGTGGCATGCGAGGGTGACTCTTATAGCCTCATTGAATACTCTGTAGTCCACCTCCTGTTTGAAGGGCAAGTAGGACGCGATTACTATGAGAAGCATCCTCTGCTGGTGTCTTTCCTTAAGTAATGTCCCTAGTTGAATAGTAAAAGACATAGCTTACCCAAGTCAGAACTAGAGAACCTTAGTTATCCTCTCTATGCTCCTATTTATCCTAACCTTGTTGCTACACCTAGTTAAGTTAGATCATAGTTAGTCTCACATGTTTCCCTGTGGATATGATACTTGGAATACCTCTGGGTAAATGCTACAGCGGTGTCCATGCGTTTGTGGATTTATCTGTGTGCGTTAAATATACCAACAAGCTTTCTGGTGCCGTTACCGGGGAAACAGTTACTGAATTAACTTCGAGCCTAGCTTAACATTTTATCTTTTATTCTTTTTTTTTTATTTTACTTTTTCTTTTAGCATGGATTCCACTCCTATCTATCAATATGCTAAACTCACGAGCGCAAGCCTAGAGCCACCAAAATCTTTAGATCCTATCATAACACCTGGCTATGAGCTATGCCCGTGTTTTATAAAATTGATATGGGATAAATCCTTCTTGGGAGAAGGCAACAAAAACCCATACTCACACCTACAAGAGTTTGAATAGACCTATGCATGCTTGCGTATGGCTAGCATGTCTACCAAAACCATAAGATGGAAGTTCTTTCCGTTCTCTTTGATGGAAAGAGCTAAACAATGGTACAGTCAAACCGTAGGAAGTATGCAAGTAGATTAGGAAACACTTTGCTCTAAATTTTGTTTACGTTTCTTTCCCACCTCTAAAGTGGTTAGCCTTTGAAAAGAGGTTCTAAATTTTAGACAACTAGAAGAAGAATCTCTTGGCACATCGTGGGATCATTTTAATGGCCTCATCATCACTGCCCCGGACCTTGCTATTCCAGATCCAATGTTCCTTCAACATTTTTATATGGGTCTTAGCAAGGATTCCATGGAATCCCTTAATGCAGCCACTAGAGGAGTTTTTCTTCATTTGTCTGATAGTGAAGCAAGGTCTATGCTTGATAAGATTAGTGAAAAAACTCCCTGCACTAGCAATCGTAATAAACTCCTCGAGGAAGAGAAGGAATTATCTCCCAAACAAGAAGAGGAAGTTTTGATAGTAAAATCACAACCAATTCAATCCCAAGGTTGAGCTATCAATAATGAACCATCTATACCCCAAAATCCAAATCCAAACCCTGTTGTGAGTAGAATATTGGTTATGGTTTACTTCTCCATTGCACATCCTTGCCAGACCTTCCCTGTGGTAAAAATATAAATAACAATACCTGGAATATTCTTGGGTAAAGTGCTACAATGGTATATTATCTGTGTGCTTGCAGATTCCTTTCATTTATATATATTCTTTCTAGTCACATGAAATACTAAAGTACTTCTTAGTGTCATTTTAAAAGTGGCATTAGGTAGTATCAACAAGCATTTCTGGCATCATCACTAGGGATGACAACTTAGTAAAAGATGCTAAGGAATGTCAACAACATAGGGTGACCACTTAAAATAAGTGACACATTAATAAATACCAACATGCTACTTGTCTGAGCATTGAGCTTTGTCAAATTGTTGTGACCCTTATAGAGATTCTCCTCATGCATCCATGATCAAGAAACACATACACCCATAAATAAACTGCTGACTCTTACACTGAGAGTTACACAAAAACATGTTTTTCCGTCCACCAAATAATTACTCCATTCGTTGTATCATGTGTCTCTCTCTCAAAAATTTCATGTTCCAAAAAGAATAGTATGGGCTATGCGAAAAAATGAAAAAAGAGAGAAGAAAGAAAGAAAAGAAAAAAATGTCCATGCCAAAAGGCATGAGAAAAAAAATGCATGCCAAAGAGCATGAAGAAAAGAAAAGAAAAAGAAAAGAAAGAAATAAAAGATAGCCCTTACATTCAAATAAAAGGCATTCATCTAACAAGAGAGAGAGTCATGATTCAAGCAGTACCAAAAATATTGAGAATTAGTAACATTATGAAAATTCCACACACTTGTACGTCTTGATCAAAGCGTATGACTTGCATCTCCTTGAGGTCCGGTTTTTGACTTAGCAAAATATGTGATGCAAGTATGCCTCAATTTCGTACCTACCCAAAACTCCACTCAAAAGCCATTAAGTGGTAGGATATGAAAAAGAAGGCAAAATGTCAAATGCCTTGGTGAGGTTCATACACATTGAGCAATCGAGAGAATCATTTGAGGAACTTACATTTATTTTGCAAAACTTACAAAACCTCAGGATAGATGGTTAATCAAGGAACAAATGATTGGTAGTTCTGCTATAATCATTCTATCTTGCAACCACACAAGAACTTGGAAAAGCTATATGCCCCATAGGAATCAAGGTAAAGGGTGGATAAAAATGCCAACTTATTTGAATTGTAGAAGAATGCTTTGTTATAGGCATGACACTTATGAAATATATTCGGCATAGTAGCAACTCCTGATCAACAACCAAATACTTAGCTATTTGCTCGGGTCGAGCAAAGGTTCAGCTTGGAGGATTTGTTGGCGGTCACTAACGATCAAATCTAACCGCCAATTACTATCCAAAACAAGAGAAATTAAGCAAACCTATACACATGCTTTTACTTTGACATAATTCCACTTGTATTGGAGAAAACATGTTTTGCAGGACTCATATTTGAATACAAGTGGAAAACATAACAAAAAGGCACAAAAGAGAAAGCGTAAAGCAGAAAAGCTCAAAGGAATCAAGCAAAGGCCCACTCCAACGAAGCATTTGGGACGAACACCGATGTGGCAATGGCCTAGGCCCACAAAGGAACTGACCACGCGAAGGCGGTCGTGGGGCGGCCCCACCAGGGTGCGGACACGCTAGGGGTGTGGCCACACCCCTACCACTACCTCCTGGGCCCGGCTTCCTCTAGCAGTTGCATACCGCCATGCTACATCGGTCCATGGTGGTTTCCAAAAATACCTACACCAAACCGACCATGGATTAGTATAAATAAGAGGGTAGAGCTCACCTTCAACACACACATCATTTGGAGACTCTACCTTACTACCCTACTCTTGTAATCTTTTAGCTTTTAGTAGTAGTTTTGTGAGCAAGGCAAAAGCTATCCAGGAGCGCTTGTCCCCTTGGAAGAAGAGCAACTTTGGTATGAATACTATGAAGAGTTCTTCCATAGCCTTGTTCTCATATTATCAATATAGCAAAGCATATGAACTAGACTATAGTTCTCATGTTATAATCATGACATATGAACTAGCATATAGTTTGTGTGTTATGATCTTGACATGTAGAACTACATGCTTAATCATTCATATAACTTATATGAGTAGAATTAGAGCTAAGTTGAGGTGGCAGTTCATCGTGCCTTCGTGTGTGCCCAAGTTCTTTACCTGTTGGTCCGTAGGGATGGGTACCTAGGGGAATTTGGATAGTTTCTATGTATGCAAGCATGGTGCTTGGGTATAAACATGTGAATACATTTCCTACTCTCCGGTTAAGGGGTAGGCGGCAGGTGGTGACATCACTGTCTGTCCCTTCTAATCCCCCACGTTTGGGTAGGGTGTAGGAATCTAAATTTTCACATGAGAATGCTGGCAGACCAGTACTCGGTGGCCTCTCGACCTATCTTACGCTTAGTTCTAGCTCTAACCATATAATTTGTACGATCATCAGTTGTTCTTTGCACGGCTATATTAGATCATGCCGGCTCCACGTAGGAACATTCTTTTGTTCTTTGTTTTCCTTTTATCCTTGAGGTTGGCCCAGGTGTCCACTATCCTTAAAATACCGTTTCTACCCTTGTCATGAATTATGGTCCACTATGCAAGTATGTAATCTTGTTAATGCTCATGCTAGACTCTTATACCTTGCCCTCCTTTAGGAAAATATAAAGAATGATACCCTGAAAACTTCTGAATGAAATGCTACAACGATAGATCAGTGCGCTTGCGGATATTTTCTGTAATCGTTAAGAACTATCGTAGTTGGTGTTTCTTGGCGGCGTCGCTAACGTTAACTCAATCTTAATGATGGTGCTAAGAAATACCAACAGGCATTTCTGGCACCATTGCCGAGGATGGACTTAAAACCTCCACACTTGGTGATTACACTAAGAAATGCCAACAACCCTTGAGCTCGAAAACTTCCTTCCATTAATTCATCATGAATTTAACAGGTGAAACTTTTCTCCTCTTCACCATAGCATACAACAACTTAGGATCATCTACCCTTATGGTGTGAAAGTTAGGTCTGGAAAACAAAGAAAATCCTATCCACTTACGTATGAACCGCAGTGTAGGATAATGGATGTCATTAGTACGTGGTCGGTAAATGTTAGGTTTTTCAGAAATTTCTCTCCAGAATTTTGCCTTATCAAAATCTTGCAAAGCAAAATCTACATCCACTATGCACTGTGCATTAAATCCTAGAAGCAAACTAAACTCCTTCCAAGGGACGGGAAATTCTTTCCCAAAGAGTCTAAATTTAACTTCAGTATCGGTGGTTTGCAAGGTGCATAGAAATTCCGTAGTTAAGAGTTTAGACACTTGCTCATGGATATTCCAAACATCTTCCCATCCAACAGCTCTAAATATGAAGTCAAACTCAACATGCATACCTATGGTGCGCAGAACTGCTAGATCATAGGCAGTAGTAAGAATGAACCTTCGGCTTTTCAACTGCTTGAAAGCGTCTTTCTCCGTCTTGTTCCGCAACTTGAGGTGCTTCTCCTCTAGCAAGATGTTCCTTTCAGCCGACAATGACTAAGCCGACAATGGAATGTCAATCTACATGTCGGCGCTCGCCCTAGAAGAAGAGCTTCTCGTAGAATGGGACAATCCCATGTGCTTGAACTTGCTCATCTTCCTACAAAAATCAACAAACGACAAAACTTGTGGAATGGGTTAGAAATATAAAATGTCAGTGGTTAGCCATCCGAAAGTCAGTCGTCCGAGGGTTAGTCGTTCTTGATTGCTTATGAATTTTCTAATCAGAACTTTGAAAGAACTTCTACCCACAATTTATTTAATTTTTCCTCCTAATTTTTGGCAGCACTTCTATGCTAAATCTTTCTCACTCTTCTTAATTCCAATAGCAGTTCTACTAAGTGGATTTCTAAACTACGAACATGGGAATTGAAATTTCAGACTTGGAGAGCTGGTTTGCAGTGTGTTTGAGGCCGAGAGCAAGCAGGAGGTGTGCCATTTATAGGCGGTGGTGTAGTAGGCCGGTCGGCCTAGTGGTGGGGCCAGCCAGCCCCCCTTGGGCCCACTTGAGTTGGCTCTCCACCTGATGGTGCCTTGCTTCGTGCTTAAGCAAAATATCTGCTCTTTTGGTGGAGGTGCACTCAAAAATGGCCGGTAGAGAGTGGATATAGTGATGGAAGTAATATGTGGTGGTTGAGTGGGTCCCAAGTGTCTCCTGTGCGTCCTAGTTGCCTATATTTCTACCGTATACACACGTATATATATGCAATGCAAAAAATATTTTATGATACTATGAAATATAAGAAGATTATTTACACTCCATAAAGATTATTTACATTGGGCTTGAATTTTATAGTGCCATGATGATAATGTTTTATTTTATTTTTCTAAAAGCAATGCAGATGCAGAAAAGTAAATATGCTAAGGTAAAAATAAATATGGATAACTACCGATTTTACCTCCCGATGAGGGTTCGGAATTTTAAGTCCACCGAACCAGACTTTTCCAGTTTTTTTCATTCTTCAGATGCATCACTCAGTGCTAGAGATGGAGACCTTGATGGTTGCACCTGCTTCTCTTGCCAATCCAATTTAGAGCATTGTTCCGGTCTTGGCTTGAAGGCGAATCGTTCTTCCTTCCCATTAATATGGAATTTGATTTCTCTAGCTCCAACATCAATGTGTGCATTTGTAGTGCTCAGGAAAAGTCTCCTAAGTATGAGGGGTGTCTTCATGTCTTCCTACATGTCAAGTACTACAAAATCCACTAGAACAAAGAAGTTTCTTATTTTTACCAGAATATTCTCGGTGATTCCTGCAGGATAGCGAACCAATTGGTCGGCTAGTTGCAGGCACATCAATGTTGGCGTGAGTGTTGAATAGTTCAGCTTGTCGAAAACCTTCTTGGGCATGACACTAATGCTTGCTCCAAGATCACGTAGCGCATTGTCAAAGTTCTGGTTTCTGATCGAACAATCAATAGTGGGAGATCCTAGGTCCTTTTCTTGACAGGTGATGTATTCAAGATGGCTGCACTACACTCCTCCGTTAACTTAATTACCTTAGTGGTGGGTAGTGGTCTCTTGTTGTTCAGAATGTCTCTAAGGTACTTCGCATACATGGGTACTTGTATGGCATCTGGTAGAGGAATATTGATATATAACTTTTGAATTACCTCTACGAACGTACCAAACTGCTCATCCATTTTAGCTTTTTGATTTCTGTGGGGAAACGTAGGAGGGTGGTGTCATGAAAATCTTGCATCATTTTCTTTGCTTGTGGCTCAACTTCTTCAACTTCATCATCCTTCTTCTCTTCTTGCAATGTTGCCTGTGTCTTACCTGTCCCTGTTGGATATGGCGAATCATGAGTAGACTTGCCACCTCTTGTGGTTATGGTGTTGACCTTCTCAAGATTAGTGGCAAAAGGAAGGGCAGCGGCCAACTGGGCTAATTGTAATTCTATCTTTTTTATTATAGCTAAGTTGGTCTTTTATGCCAGAAGAAAAACTATCCATTTTAGTATTTATATTTTCTAGGACCTTATCATTAAAAGCAAGCTTTTTAGAAATATTCTCGTTAATCTTAGCTTGTTCTAAGATCAGATCTCTCAAGGATGGTTGTTTAGGATTAGAAGAATTATAGTAATTACCTGGGTACTTACCTTTGTAATTTGACCATTGTTGTTGTTGCCCCCATATTCCTTGTCTCTATTGTTGTGGAGCAGAGTTGACAATATTTGTGGCTTCTTGATATTCGGGGAAATCAACCCCCAAATATTCTCCACATACATTTTGGAAATCAAAAGCATCTTAAATGGCCTGACGATCTTTCTTGTAATTGGCTCGCTGTTCAAGCCAATTCAACAGTACATCCATCTTAGCTGAAAGTGCACACACCTCTTCTGGAACTTCTTCGCTATTATTGCATGATTGGATATTGCATTGAGACCAGCCTTGGTTAGAGGCTATCTTTTCCATAAGAGTTTCAGCTTTTCCAAAGGTGAGTGACATAAATGATCCTCTAGCTGTTGCATCTAGTTGTTCTTGAGCTTTCTGAGTTAATCCATGGTAAAAGCTTTGCATGAGCAAC
Source organism: Miscanthus sacchariflorus (assembly GCA_002993905.1). NCBI lineage: Eukaryota > Viridiplantae > Streptophyta > Magnoliopsida > Poales > Poaceae > Miscanthus > Miscanthus sacchariflorus. The sequence goes on along the minus strand of PUID01033320.1, from coordinate 36,461 downwards.
TAATCATCCATCCCATGATGAGGACACTCTGAAATGTATTCTTGGAAATGTTCCCATGCCTCTAGAATGGTTTCTCCTTTCTGCTGTTGGAAATTGGAAATCTTTCCTCTTAAGGCATTGGTTTTGCCTATAGGGAAAAACTTTGCTAGGAAGGCCTTGGAACACTTTGCCCATGTGTTTATGTCATCTTTGTTGGTGTAGAACCACTGCTTCACCCTTCCTACTAGTGAGAATGGAAAGAGGCGGAGTAGTATGATGTCTTGAGCAACATCCTTGATGGTGATTGTACTACTAATCTCCAGGAAATTCTGAAGATAAGCACTAGCATCTTCATGTGCCTTTCTGCTGAACGGGGTAGCTTGCACCATGTTAATGAGACTTGGCTTGAGCTCGAACTCAAGGTTGTTAGTTTTGAGTGTTGGTCTAGTACGGATGTTCTTGGTGCTTGGAGCAGAGAATTCATGCAGAGTCTTTTCAGTCATGGCTTCAAAAACTAGTGTTGAGCTTCATCTTGATTGATTTGATTCTAATTGAAAGTTGTTGGTGAATCACAACCAATCCGTCAATACCCTGTATAAGATATGAACAAAGACAACCAAGGGTAAGCCTGCTAAAGCAGAGGTGCTAGTTATGATTTCATCAATAAGTATTTATTTGATCAATTCTCTTAGCCTTGTGCTTTTTCCCTGGCAACAGCGCCACACATGTTTGTTGGCATTTTTTAGCATCACTCTTTACTAAGTGTCATCCCTAGCAATGATACCAGAAATGCATTGTTTGTAATTATTGAGAACACTTGTAAATTTACATATATTAAGTAATCCATAAGTGCACAGATAATATACCATTATAGCATTTCATCCGGGAGTATACCAGGTATCGTTATTTATATTTTTCCACAGGGAGGAGTGATGGGGTGGCTAGAGATATTGACAAATATGCATTACTTATGATAAGATCATCAACTCTCATGATTTAATAGGGGTAAGCCAAATGATAAATAAATCATAAGTGTAAGGCATTGATAGTAATCCAGAGATAGAAATAGATACTCATAAATGTAGTATGGCTAGGCAGGAGATTAATTAAGAGAAAAGATTCCTGAGTCATTTCTTATTTACTAAGTCTTTTGTACACTAGTATATATACTTTCATCTATAGCATAACTAACTTTGTATCTATGCATAAGGAACATCAAGAACAAAGCTTGTCTCCCTTCGCAACCGGGTTCTACTTGTTCTACAAACGGGGAGTGGACTACAAAGGACTCAACGAGAATGTCACATGATCTATCACATGGCCCGAAGTGTAGAGTGCATCCGCAAGTAAACAATATTTAAGCACCATGCTTACATAATGTTGACCACTTAACTCACTCGAGTATTGACCTAAGCGCACTGTGAACATATGCATAAATTCATCATTAATCATGACTATATCAAGTATATTACCAAAGCAAACTAGGAACATAATAGATAGAAACATAGTATTGAAGTAGCACAAAGTCAAAAAATAGAGGGATACAATGGCTTTACCAGCCTCCAGACGGCGAATCCAGAATCCTGAGCAATAGCCCAACTCTACGTAAATCTTGCTAGCTAGCCTATACTAGAACTTGAAGAATTGGAGCCCTATTATCTTCTCTCCGGAAACCCTAATTTCTGATCTGATTTTGGCTTATGATCGAATGCCCAGGGAGGGGGGTAGGGGCTAGTATATATAAGCGGTCACATCAATTATAGACCATTGGATCAAACTGACTTGAAAGAACGACGTAGATGCAATCTAGGAGGCAATGAGGAACCGACGTTCGAAGCTGGGGCTGACATGTGGGGTTAGGAGGCCAGCCGGCCCCACCTTTCATCCTCCCGAGGTCTGCTTTGGGGAGATTCCTTCTGGTGTTCTCTGGAACCTTCTGGTGATATTTTCATCGCGGATAATTGCGATTTAATTTGATGATTTGATCCACCTTGACAGTTTTCTGGATAAACCCTACTAAAAACACAGATTCAACAAAACATGTGGAAATTGTTAGTTTAAATCCCTAAGTCTATGTTGATGATCATTTTCATGCCCTTTTTCAAGTTATGTTGATGGTTCATGATGAACGATAATTACCGTCAACAACATCCTTATATAGGCCGAGGTGGAGTAGAGGGTAAGAAATCACCACGTCATCGATCCGCGCCAACTCCCTCGATCATCGTTGGATGAACCGACTTCAAACTGACCTTCATACATGGTGGAGATCGATCCTTAGAGGAGGTGGAGAGTCCATGATGAAGGAGAAACCGAATGGGCCTCCTAACAGGCTGGCCGCCCTAGGGGTTGGGCCGGTCGGCCCACTTCCGGCTCCTTTTCACCCCATCTTTTGAAGACAGGTGGGTCCACTCCCCAGGGTCACGGATATTCATGTTTGCACATTTGTTAACATCGGTTTATATATTTGATGTGTATGACAATAGGTCCTTTTCTCCTGTTTTCTAAATAAATCAACCTGCAAACAAATTTTCAACAAAACTAGTGGAATCCATTAGTTTAAACCTCTAACCTATGTTTGATAATTGATTTTAAGGATAAATGCAGGTTAAAATTGATGGTTTATATTTACAATAATGACCGTCAACAGTGATGACGTCAACACTTTTCATCAAATTCTTGTATACGCACAAAATGACCAAATTGCCACCAGTCGTAGTTATTCCTAATCTTGCTCCCAAAATTGAGTTTTGTGCATTCAACATCTAGTCCTTGTACATGTTGCTCCAGAACAGAATATAATCACTAAATTCAGTCTCCCAACATGTCTGTATTAGCATCTTATTTAGATAGTTTGGACGATCTCCCAAACATACCATAGCTTGATATATAATTGGATGTATTAAAGTGACAAGCTTTGAGTAAACATTAATATCCTAAATTCAAGCATCTCAATTGCAAGCATTCGGTAACGAGTTAATACAAACCATTATATTGACCATAATATACTTGCATGCCAATTGCCGAATACTTTTATCAACTTTAACACTGATCATGCTCTCTAAGATACCTGCTCACTAAGAAAGATGCTAAACCTCGCCTTATAAGATGGATTTCGTTACTCTAAGAATTTGATTTAGAAATAAAAGATAAAAAGGGAGTAGAAAATTCTATTGCCGATCACTTGTCTAGAATGCAATTTGAGAATCCACTGGAATTACCCATCAATGATTCTCTGTGGGACAACAGGCTCTTCAAGGTCACAAGATCCGACCCCTGGTATGCGAATATTGTCAATTTTATGGTTGTAGGTTATGTACCACCAGGGGAGAACAAAAGGAAGCTCATTTATGAAAGTCATCTCCACATATGGGATGAGTTGTACCTCTACAGAGTCTGCTCTAATGGCCTACTCAGAAGGTGTGTACCGACAGAAGAAGGCATCAAGATCATAGAACAATGCCACTCATCACCATATGGAGGGCATTATGGTTCATTCTGCACTCATGCAAAGATTTGGCAGAGTGGATTTTTCTTGCCAACCATGTATGAAGACACAAAGGACTTCATCCGGAGGTGTGGTTAGTGTCAGAGGCACAGGAACATCAATTCAAGAGATGCCATGCCACTCACCAACAACCTCCAGATCGAACTCTTCGATGTTTGGGGTATTGACTACATGGGACCATTTCTAAAGTCGAAGAATTGTGAGTAAATCTTGGTGGCAGTTGACTACATCTCCAAGTGGGTTGAAGCCAAGCCATGTAGAGCTGTTGATGCCAAGAGCTCCAAGAGGATGTTTGAAGAAACAATATTTCCACGCTTCGGTGTTCCAAGAGTGGTGATTAATGATGGAGGCACTGACTTCATTGATAAGAATTTTCATAAGTACTTATTAAGACATGGGATCCGTCACAACATCATAACTCCATATCACCATCAGACAAGTGGCCAAGCAGAAATGTCAAACAAACAAATCAAGAACATTATGCAAAAGACGGTCAATGAGATGGGGACTACATGGAAGGATAGACTACCTAACGCACTATGAGCTTATAGAACAGCCTATAAAACACCTCTTGGAATGTCACCATATCAACTTGTCTATGGGAAGACATGTCATCTACCCATTGAGCTAGAATTCAAGGCTCACTGGGCTATCAAACGATGGAATATGGATTTGGAAGCTGCAGGAATAAAAAGGAAGATGTAACTCTCTGAGCTTGATGAATGGCATAAAAAAGCATATCACAACGCCAAGATATACAAAGAAAGAATGAAGAGATGGCACGACAAAAGGATCAAGAAGGAGTTCGCCCTAGGAGAAAAGGTATTACTTTTTAATTCTAGAGTGAAATTACTCGGACATGGAAAACTTCGGAGCAAATGGGAAGGACCATTCAAAGTCTTAAGCACTTCGTCGCATGGAGCGGTAACACTTCAAAATGATGAAGGTATGTTATTCAAGGTAAATAGTCATCATCTCAAAAAATTTCTAGAACCTAAAAACATGTTGAGGACTTAGATGAAATAGATTTCATTATTTTGCCATATATATTTATCTCTGCCCTCCTTTTTATGATTCGTAATGCGACAATATATTTTTCTAGATTAGATAAGCGTTAGAAGTCATAGAGAAAAAGATGACCACGAGATCCCACAGGGAGAGGCCGGCTGGCCTACTACTGAGGCCGCTTGGCCCACCTATCTGTCTCCTTGCCCCCAACCAACTCTCTCACAAATCTTCGATCATTATCTATCAGAATTTAGTAGATTTCTGAATCATTCATTCATCCCTCGTTATGAGAGCCTTTGTGGATAGATTTTGATCCTTGCTGCCCATCTTTTCCCCTAATATAAAGAATCCCCTACTAGCATCCTAAGCCATCCCAACAAAGCCTTTCATCTCCAGTAGCATAGAAGCTTACATCCCCAAGTTTCAATGGCCAAAAAGCATATCATCCCCTACGGAGTCGACCTCAACAAGAAGCCCAAAGAAGCCTTAGCGCTGAGCGTCATCCCACCATGAGAGATAGCTCTGGTTCCTCCTAGAATCAACCATGAACAAGCCTACTATGCCCAAGCTATTCATAGTCTGGTGATCGCTCTACCGCCACCTCGTCTACTTCTGGAAGACAAGCCATGCCAGTAGAAGCCCTTGTTTGGTCAGCTAGAACCACTAAAGCCGATCAAGGTGCCCAAGGAGATCAATATTCTTCCACCCAGGGCAAACGAGACACTGATGGAGCTGCGGACCAACAAGCTAGGAGATGTCACCTACGCCAAGTACAAGTCGGTCATGCAACATGTGACCATTGACGGTGTCTGGGCTGGTCTGGAGAAAGTGAAGGTTATGCCGCCCAAGCCTCAAGCTAAGAAGAAGAAGAGGGCACCACCACCTCATCAGGAGAATGAAGAGAAGCACCAATGGATGACCACTGGAGTTCTACATAACAAGATGTAAGACCTTACACAGGTCATCCATGCTTTGCAGCATAGGATTGACCAAGAGCACATCTATCGCAAGGACTTAGAATACGAAATCACTATCTTACACCGTTACCTTGTCAATAAGGACAAATATAATAAGCGCGAGTTAGGATGTTGATTGATAAGGCATGCTTAGGTCGATTGTTTAGATTGTTTTATTAGGTTAAAGTTTGCTTAGGTTGAAAGTGTAATAAAGTGCCTTATATAATATCAATGGAATTTTGTTGCTATCATCTGCTCTCTACTTTTTGGATATGTGTTCATCTCCACATGTTGTGCATAAAGGTAAATAGGAACAAGTGTGGGGGAAGAACACGAAGACAAAAAACAAGATCTGATCGTGAAAATCATGAATTTCAGAAAGTAACAAATCAAGGACCACGTACGCCAAAGTTGAGCCCAAACGGGCCTGAGAGTAGTCCACCCGACCTCCCCTATGGATCGGCCGGCCCATCCCAGTACCACTTCATGCCGTGTTTTGACCTCAGTCAGGTTTGCGTCCCGTATGTTCTATTTTCACCTATTTTGTTTTCTGTTTCGAACCAAATTAAAAATCCTTTGATAAAACAAGTTTAAAACATAAGGAAAGATTGTTTCAGTAATGACTTAAGGATAGATTCACATAATTCCTTTCTTGGAAGTCTTGCTACTGTGGGAACTTTTTATTAGGGACCCCATGTTACTTAAGTTGTTGTGGGATGAGATATAGTAGAATAATGAGAACCTGATTCTTGATGTCTTGTTATTGGAGAATTTTATTTCAAACCTCTTAAATATATAGCTATATCTCTCCTTTATGGTAAAGCAATGTCCCACTAGAGCCATATATGATATATAGACTAGGAAAAACCTTCTACTTATGCTACTTGTCATTGTATTGAGTTTGGTCAAACCTAGTGACTGTTGTTGAGAAACTTATCATGCTCTCAAGATCAAGATCATGTACACTCCACATATATCTATGACTCCTACACTGGGAGTACGCAACAACATGCTTTCCATTTAGATCCACCCAAAAATGTTGTACTCCTATATTGGGAATAAACACAAAAATATGTATTAGGATTTCACCAAATAAATGCTCCAAGTTCTTGTAAATATCTCTTTTGAAAAAGTTCTATCGCAGAAAAGAGGCATGGGCTATGCAAAAGTAAAAAAAAGAGAGAGAAGAAAGAGTTGAAAAAATGGACACAAAAGTGTTTGAGATATTGAAAACAATGGGTACAAAGATGCCCACCATAAAAAAAAGAGAAAAAAAGATAGCCTCTGCTCTTCCAAAGTATTTCAAGTTTCAAACAACAGAGATATGTTTCAATGAGCATAGTAGAATTAGGTTAGCCACCATATACCATACACATGCACATCTTGATCTAAGAGTATGACATTTTTCTCCTAGGATCCTTGTTTTGACTTTACAATATATATAATGCAAGTATGTTTTCACATATATTCCTACCTGAGCTCCACATAAACCTTTAGAAATAGGTAGACACAAAAAGAAGGCAAAACTCTATCATGCCTTGGCGAGGATCCAAAAATACCACATATATTGAATGATTTGAGAGTACTACAAAAGGAGAAGGTAAGCTATGCTTTGTGTTCAAAAATCTTAAAATGTTTCTCCAATCAACTTGACTGAAGGAAGATGGTGATCTGTTTCAAGCTATTTCATTCTTCAACCGCCCAAAGTTCCATGGTAGACACTTTGAATCCTACAGAGCATGCATGACTAGGAATGGTTTATGTTGATGTCTTATCCCAAGGTTATGTCTAAAGTAATCCAACCTTTTATCGGGGACAAGTAAAAGCCTAAGTGTGGGGGAGCTTATTAGCGGTCACTGTTGGCAGTTCTTAACACACTTTTAACCACCAACTATCACATAAAATAAACCAACATGGACACCAAACTTAGAATTAGGGTTTATAACTAACGAATTCCACGAGTTTCAACGTTTATTCATTTGCAGGAGGGTATTTATGGAAATACAAATAAAAGGGCTAAAAATGTGCAAGAGAACAAAGGACAAAAACCATTCTACACAAGCCCAAAAGAGAGAGGTCCACAAACAGGCAAAACAGGGCCCAAACGAGAGGAGCATAATGCTAAACCCAAATCAAATCAAGTAATCTTTGTCGGGCGCACATGTGGTCCACTCAAGAGGTCCAAAGGAGATCACTCACCAAAGATGGGGCCCAAAGGCCCCAATGGGGGTGTGGCCGCAACGCCAATGGCCCTGTTCGAGCCCAAACTTCACAAGCCGCCTCTTACTGCCTTCCCATGGTCGGTCCAGGTGGGGATGTCGACAAATTTAATGCGGAGGCGGTTTGTTCCTTCCATATGATGGGATCCAGGGAATATTCCAAAGAATACACCCCTCCTCTCCACCTATAAAAGGAGAACCTCTCCCCCCTCATTCACAACAACACCTCAAGGAGTAAGAGCAAGACAAAGAGCACCACTCCAAGGCTTAGGCCATATCTAGCTTGAATTGAGTAGTAGGGAGAGATGTGAGGGAGAGTTCGGGGAAGTGCCAGACTTGTCGGTATTCTCCCCAAGCTTCTACCTCGGTGACCACTTGCTTAGTACCTCGACGCATACTTTAAGCTAAGTAAGTGTTCGTGATTCCTATGGTAGAAAGTCTTTTGATTAGCTAAGCTTTACTCTTACTCGTTTATGGGTTCATCATCCATCCCCATGATGGATACTCTAGTAGAGGGCTCTCGATAAAGACGGATGACCCTGTACAACGCTAGAGTCATAGTCGATAGCGTAGACGTGGTGTCTAGGCTAGAGGCTACCTTTGTTTGCCTCATGACCTATGGTTGAGGGGTAGGCGGTAGGTGGTGATAGCCATGTCCGTCCCTTGTAATCCTGTACGTTCAGGTATGACATAGAGCTAGAGGTCGACATCACTTGGCAAACCAGGTGCGATCCGGTGCCCGAAGTAAGCGAGTAATAATAGAGTTTATCTATCCTTAGACTCTTAACCATAGGAATCCTCTCTACCCTCTACCAACTCTATCCTAGTGTTGTCCTTGGACGAACTAGATAGAAGATTTACCTCCGTTCCCTATGGAAAATACGATACCGTGAATACTTCCAAGGGAAATGCTACAATGGTAATTCTGTGCGCTTACGGATGATTTCTATATGCGTTAAGAAATACCAACAATCACTAATGTTAATCATAAACCATCAACATATCTTGCATAAATGATTGACATAGATCACCAACATAGGTATAGTGTTTTAAACTAGTGAGTTTCACAAGTTTTGGTGGTATCATGACTATAGGAGGATTTAATTAGAAAATTGGCAATGTGGACCTATTCGTTAGAGCAAATCATGTTTATCAGAGATGAAACCAACTTGAGAAGACTCTAGAACCATCCAGAAGACAACTCATCGAGACCCACGCCATTCTGTCAGGGTGTGGGGCTGACCAGCCCCACCTGCAAGTCGACCGGATTATGGGGGCCACCTGGTAGCCCGTCCTTGCTACGTCGGTTATCCACCGCCTTAAAGATCAAATCTATGCCGTTGTTCAAGGTTGGTTCAATTCGAGGGTCTAGATTTGATGTTGCCATGGATTCATGGGTCCATAGGATCCCTAGTGCCCTCTATAAATACCCCCCTATACCTCCTCCAGCAGAGCATCCTAAAACCCTAATTCACATCCTCATCATCAGGATCAGAGCCAGCAATCAAGCCTTTGTAAATAGAAATAATGAGATAGAGAGTGAGGGAAGAGTTTGGAGAAAGTGCTGGCCTGTCGGTGCTCTCTCTATGGCTTGTACCCTGGCGGAATCAAGTTCTACTTGAGCTTACTTCTAAGATTTCTTTGGTAATCAACTTCTGATTCAAGTAAGTATTGTGTTTATATTGTTCATCAGGTTTGTGACTCTTTTTGAGTACTTTAATCCTTGTCACTCTTGGGTTAGAGTAGTATTCGTAGTGTAAGCGTGGTGCTTAGACTCGGTTACTCGTGGATGTACCCTGTATTCTAGATCAGTGGTAGATCGCAAGGGTGACTATAAAGCCTTGTTGAGCCCTTTGTAGACCATCACTCGTTTGTAGGCTGAGCAGGATTTGGTTACTATAGGAAAACATACTCTGCTTGTGTTTTTTCTTAGTAATATCCCCAGTTGAACAATAGAAGGCATAACTTACCCAAGTTAGAATTAGAAAACCTTAGTGATCCCCACTATGCTCCTGTTTATCTTAAGCCTTGTTGCTACTCCTAGTTAAGCTAGACTCAGTTAATTTCACACACGTTTCCTGAGTTTGATATTCTGGAATACTTTCCGGTGAAGTGTTGCATTGGTATCCGTGTGCTTGCGAATTTATCTATGTGCGTTTAAATATACCAACAAGCCGATTTAGCATCTCACAGGGAAAACCTACCAAGCCAGCTTTAGTAACCGGCCTACACCATTTGGCTGGCTCAGCCAGTAGTATGCAGGGAAATCTGGCCTGGCCGGTTCCAAAATCCGGCCTAGCTGGTTTTTTCAGACTGGCATAAACTTGATCACTTCGCATCTACTTTTCTTTGATATGAAAATTACACCCTCTGATGTTGAAGCTCGATGCTTATGGAGCCAACATGTTAGCCTTACTAGTCCCATGCCTTGGAACATACAAATTCAAAATTAGGCAAAAAATGTATTGATGTCAAGGCGTTTGTGATGATATGCATCAAGGGATCCTTCCAAACACTAGAACACACTAGTGACTAGCTATACAATTAGTAAAGAATCACTAAAGGCTTTAACATGCTTTACCTTCATGAATGGATTGCAAAATTTTCAAGCTAAACATGAGAACCTCATATTTGTCTTCACTATTGATGCAAAAAGTAATTCGATTGGCTTGATGTCTTAAACAACACCATTGTCATGAATAATAATTATGCCAACACCTTGGCCTTTGTAAGTCGATCAATTGAAATAAATCATCCATGAAGCCCCTTCTAATAGCATGGTTGCAAGCATTCATTGGTTATATATTGACACTTAGCATGGTTGCATGCATTCATCGGCTATATCTTGACACTAAGGGCAATAGCAAAATATATGTCATATGAATCCATCACAATAGTATGCATAGCCCAAATAAAATACTTTGGCTCTTGAGATCAACAAGCATCGTATTTGGCAACCCTCCATAATATAAAGGCCCATACCAATGATCAAAATAAGGAGCTAAGGGACAACCATTCATACCCTGGGATCAATTCCATAACATAGGCAAAGGTCGTCAACATAAACGATAGCATGACCAATAATTTTGATGATTTAGTGCAAACCTATAGCTCATCAACTATTTCTTGAATCTTATTCCTTTCTTTGCCTTTGTTATACCACTTCTTTGAGAATCATCCTTCTAAGTTTGAATACTCCTTTTAGGAACCCATGCCAAGACCTTATCTTTAAGCTTTTGTGCATTAAGCTTTTGCAGCTTTATTTTCTTGCCAGTTTGGTAAACTTAGTGAGCATCTCTATTTTGTTTCTATTTTGGATAGGAGCAATTTCTCCATAAATCTGGGCAATCTCACCCTTTTTCAGATTTGGCATCTAGAATATTATCATATGATTTCTCTATGGTAAACTTATTTTACTACTTTCTTCTTAGGTTGAGCTTTGGACCGATTTTGATTAAAATGGTCTTTACAATATAATGATTTCACTAAATATTTAAGAGTTGCATACTCTATGTAATATGACCTAAAATATGGTGAACACCTTGATTAAACCAGCCTCAAGATGAATAAGGATGAAAATCTGTGTGTTGACATAGGAATTGGATGCTCAAAAGGAGAATATATTGTTGCTGCATGAGATCCATTCCCTTACCAATTCCACTCTTGAGGCTTTGGAGGCTATCTTGATAACTGGACCTTTCTTGACCGATTAGCGACATTTGCTTTGCTTATTTTCTTATATTTAGCCAGAAGTTCATCAAAACTAAGCTTTGGCCTTTTTGCTCTAGTACTTGTCACAGCCTTTATCTCCATCAGATTTGTGGGCATCCTCCTTCTTTTCCTTATCTAGATAGACATGCATCACAAGAGGGTCCTTTTGATTATGGGGAAACCGGCTTAACCAATTTCCAAAAACTGGCTTATAATCCACTCTTAATTGGTACAATTGCTCAAGTTTTTGGAAGTTCCCTCGATTACATTTGGTTCTATATAAAACTGAACAATATATCTATTGATTGCCTAACATGGATTCAATCCGCTGGCCTTTCTATTGGACATCTTTGAGTTGTTAGTTAAAAAGTGCTTAGAAAACATTAAGAAACGTGTCCAGCTACTCTTAATTGGTACATCATTGGAACACACAGTGATGCCTCCCGCCAATTGACACTACTACAGAGAAATGACTTTTTAGCAAAAGAGGCATCTTTTAGTAGAGGCAGCTCTATCAAATCCATCTCTAAAAATGGGTACCGAGCTGGTCCGTCTATAGAAATTAACTTTTAATTAGAGGTGGCTTGGATTTACAGCTGCCTATAAAAATGGCTCTATCTTTATACGCAACTGTATCTAGAGACACCTCTAGAAGTCGATTTGTTGAGGTAGCTGGATCTAGAGTCATCTCAAAAAATAGGTGGAGCACAATAAAATAAGTAAATTTTTCAAACAAAGTTAAATGAAGACAAACTTTATATCAAAGTTGTATATCTTGAAGAGATCTACGGCATTGCAGTTGACAACCTTTTCATTTGAAATGATTTAATTGCTGCAAATTTCATTTGCAGTTCTCACATTTTAAAATTTATTTTTTTATTTTTCAAATGGCATGAAATGACCAAAACCAAAGTTATAGATCTTGAAAAGATATAAACATTGTATCTTATAAATTTATTTTGAAATAATCTATGGTCCCAAATTTAGTTTGTAGTTCTCACATAAAGAAATAACAAAACTTTGGCTTGTAGTTCTCGCATATTGAAAAAAAATAAAACGCCCTTGGATGGAGAAATGAAAAAAACAAAAGTTGTAGATGTCAAAGAGCTACAACTTTTTACTTGATAACTTTTTCATTTGAAATCAGTATCCAAGAAAAAATATGTTTTAGTTTCTTACACTTTGAAATTCAAAATTTTCAAACGACCTCAGATGGTAAAACGACCAAAACCAAAGTTACAATACTCGATGATATCTACAAGTTTTTGTTCGGATCATTTTTCATTTGAATTTATTTATGGTCCCAAATATTAGTTTTAAAATCATGTAAAATGAATGGGGGAGAATATATATTTGTGTGATTTAGTCACAAGTGACTTTTGTCTTAGGATATATTGACTCCTATATGGGAGGGTATATGTTAGGCATGCATATATGACGACGTGACCAACTCTTTTTCTGACGGTATATGAAGCGGTTGGTATCATCGACCCTGCTTGCAGAGGCTAATTATTCTTTCTGAAGAGATGGAGAGTAGGAGACGTGGGATGCCATGGTTAACGCGTTGCTTGAATGGTCGGGAAAATATTTGCTGCAAACCACCCTCTTGGTGCAATCGTGAAAACCCTTTAAAAAACCCTACTTAGAGGTTTCCAAAAATTATGAAACGATGTATATCCATAGTTCATCCATAGATGTACGTTGTAGCAAAAGTTGAGAGGCAAACTTATTGTGTGAAAATCCAAACAAAATGACAAAATTCAGGTGTGAAATTTGTCATTTCCATATCAGTTTTTCTAGATTGATTTGGTTTCTAAACTTTTGCTATAATGTACATCTATGGATGAACTATAGATATGCATCGTTTCATAATTTTTGGAAACCTCCAAGCAGGGTTTTTGGAAGGGTTTCCATGATTGCACCAATAGGGTGGTTTGCTGAATGGTCTCTACTAGTACTCGCAGTAATAAATGAGAAATGGTTTAAGTACCTGACAATCCTGAAGAAAATTAAGAACAACATGATTATAGACATTCTTGGGCGCCAAGCCACCTGATTAGCAACTTCC
>PUID01033315.1:19625-35890 GCA_002993905.1 Miscanthus sacchariflorus | reverse complement strand
TAAATAATGGAAGCAATAAGCAATATCGGTAACTTAATGAATCTATCCGAAGGAATGCCACCCTTAGATAAAGCCGATAACTTGACCTTAATCTAATTCGAGCAGTGGAGGTCAACCGAATTGATGCAGCCTTACTTGAACTAGACAAGAATCGATAACTAACTTATACCAGAGTCGCAGTGGAGGTTGAACGGATCGATGCAGCCGTACGAACAGAAGTATAAGTCATGATGGTACTTACAGACAAGCAGTGGAGGTCGACCGGATCGATGCAGCCATACTTGCTGAAGAACTCGCCGAGATCTACTCTACTCCTACTCCTAAGGGGTGACCGGAGCCGAAAAAAGTAAGTAACTTGTATTGGATTGATTGTATGTTTTTACAATAGCCGGGGTTTGATATTTATACCCAGGACCTACGCATGACTCCTATCTAACCATGACTCATCACAATCTTTGGCCCTAAGAGAAAACATTCCTAATTTAAGATATCTTGGACTCTAATCTTTCCCTTTTTGTAGAGTTCAACTTGCTTTGTCCCGGCACTGATCATAGCCTTTGTCGTTATCTACTGGCGCTACCTGAAGAAAGCCAATTCTAGTGTTGCATTTGAATCAGCTGGTTCTAATCTGCATGCAATTGATCCCTTGATGACATGATTTTGGTGTAAACAGTGGTGTAAGCTATTTTCACTGGGATGAAATGAGCCACTTTGCTGAAACGATCGACTATGGCCCATATCGAGTCATGCCCTTTCTGAGAGCAAGGCAAGCCGACTATAAAGTCCATGATAATAACTTCCCATTTCCACATAGGAATGTCCAGGGGCTAAAGCAATCCTGCAGGCCTCTTATGCTTGGCTTTCACTCTTTGGCAGATGTCGCATCTAGCCACAAAGGCTGCAATATCGAACTTCATGTCCTTCTACCAGAATCTCTCTCGAAGATCACAATACATTTTAGTGCAACCAGGGTGAATGGAATACTTAGAGTTATGTGCCTCTAATAAGATGGATTCTCAAATTTGTTGATCTTGTGGGACACATAGCCGATTCTTCAACAAGGTGCCTTGCTCAGCGATTCTATAGTTTTGGAGCTTTTCCTCTTGCATAAGGTTCTTGATTTTCTGAATCTCCTTCCATGATTTCTAAGCTTCTCTAATCTTTTTTTCTAGGGTGTAGGTAACTTGGAGTTGTGAAGATAACCACTGCCACAAGCTTCAATTCTTAGCTTCTCAAACTCTTCATGCAACTCAGGCAATCGCTCTTTGGCAACTAAACTGTTACAATAGCTCTTTCTACTCAAGGCATCTGCCATGACATTGGCTTTTCTAGGATGGTATTGAACCTCCATATCATAGTCCTTGAACAATTCTAACAATCTGCATTGTCTCATGTTCAACTCATTCTACGTGAAGAAATACTTGAGACTCTTTTGATTGGTGTAGATATCACACTTGTTACTGATCAAGTAGTGCCTCTAAATCTTGAGAGTGTGAACAACTACTGCTAACTCAAGGTCATGTGTGGGTAGTTCTTCTCATGATCTCTCAGATGTCATGATGCATAAGCAATCATTCTATCATTCTACATAAGCACACATCCTAATCCTTGCTTGGAAGAATCACAATATACCACGAAATTCTAGCGAATAACGGGTGAGGCAAGGATGGAGTGGTAGTTAGTCGCTTCTTGAGTTCTTGGAAGCTTTGCTCACATGCTTCATTCCACACAAAGGGAGCAGTCTTTTGTAGTAGCTCTATCATGAGCTTAGCAATCATAGAAAAATTTCTCAATGAATCTACGATAATATCCAGCTATTCCAAAGAAACTCCTGATATAGGTGACATTCTATGGTTGCTTCCCCTTTGTAACTGCTTCAATCTTGGATGGATCTATAGCAACACCATCTACAGTTAACACATGGCTGAGGAAAGCAACATTCTCAAGCCAAAACTCACACTTCTCAAACTTGGCATACAATTGATTCTGTCTTAGCTTCTCTAGAACAATTCTGAGGTGCTTCTCATGTTCTTCTGTTGTCTCTGAGTAGATCAAGATATCCTCAATGAAAACCATAACAAACCTATCTAATTCGTCCATGAAGACCTTGTTCATCATGTTCATGAAGTATGCGGGTGCATTGGTCAACCTAAAGGAAACAACCATGAACTCATATTGGCCATATCTGGTGACAAAGGCTATCTTCGCAACATCTTTAGGCCTAATCTTCATCTTAAGGTAGCCAGATCTCAAGTCAATCTTGGAGAAGTACTTTCCCTTTTGCAACTGATCAAGCAAGTCATCTATGCGAGGCAATGGATACTTGTGTTTGATCATGATGGCATTCAAGCTGCAGTAGTCAACACACATCCGCATAGAACCATCCTTATTCTTCACAAATAGTGTAGGAGATCCCCAAGGTGAGGTACTAGGCCTAATGAAACCCTTATCAATCAGCTCTTGCAACTGCTTCTTCAGCTCTGCAAGTTCATCGGCTACCATTCTATATGGATGCTTGGCTATTGGTCATGTTCCAGGGACTAAGTCAATCATGAACTCAATGTCCTGGTCAGGTAGCATTCTTGGCAACTCATCTAGAAAGACGTCCGGGTATTCACAAACAACTAGCACATCTTGCAATATCTTCTCTGTCAAGGCATGAAGTTCAGCTTTCTCTGCCTCATCTAGTGTATGTGTAGCATCAATCTGCACTTGAAAACCTTCAGGGTGCTCTAAGGTAAAAGATTGAGGGGAGCAAGAGATCGAACCCTTATGCTTGGTCAACCAATCGATACCAAGAATCATGTCAATATCACCATCAGACTTTAGGACTATCAAATCTGCTAGAAATATGTACTCTGCCATCTTGAGTCTCACTAATTTTTATAACAAAGTGCAGCTGACATCTCCAAGGGGAGAGCTAGTGATCATGGATCTGCCTCGATGTTCGGTAGGAAGAGACTGTTGCTGCACGAACTTCAATGAGACATAGGGGTAGGTGGCTCCTAAGTCAAACAAGACTACTGTAGGGGCTCCTTCTACTTCTAGCTTTCCAAGCATAACTTTAGGGGCTTCCATTGCATTCTTTGTTGTGACATGACTAAGTCTCCCATGAACTCTAGATGATATGGCTAGCATGCTTTGAGTCGGTGGAGATCGACTCTCAAGTAGTCCTAGTTGGGCAGATAGCTAATGCTGAGGACAAACTTGGGCCTTATAGCCAATCCAGTGACATGTGTGGCAAACAACGATCACCTTCTTCTTCCTCTTCTTCCTCTTAGTGCACTTCACAGGCTTCTCAACACATGGCTAAGGAATAGACTCAATAGGGTATTGAGGAATGATTCCCTATGGTGGATAGTAAAGTTGTCCCTAGGCTTGTTGTGGTGGGGTCTAGGTAGCTTCCTGTCTCCAACTCTAAGTCTTTGAGAGCTCAAATACTAAGGATTTGGCTGAGGCATCTTTCTCTTCTCATTGCGGAGCACTTCTTTTTCTAGTGCAATCTGCTTTAGATTTATCTCCACTAGTTAAGCTCTATTGATCAGTTCCTTCAGAGTCAGAAAATCATGACCGACGAGAATGCTTTGCATGGCTCGGGGAAGACCCTTCATGTAGTAGTACTTCCTTTGCTTCTTAGTTTCTATGTACTCGAGCACATATCTCTTCAGCTGTATGAACTTGGTGGTGTACTCTCAAACTGACATGGTACCCATTTGTAAGTTCCTGAACTCTTCTGCTTTTGCTTCTATTGTTACTTCCATGAGGTGGTACTTGCAGAATGCTTGTGCAAACTTCATCCAACCAATGTTGGCGGGGTTAGGGTGGTTAGCACAAAAGCAATCCCACCACAAGTTAGCAATGCCTCTGAGCTATAGGGTGGCAGTGTTCAGACCTTCTTTGTTAGTGCATTTCACTAGTTGAAGCCTTCTTTTGATTCCACGTAACCAGTCATCAGCCTCAATTGGGTTGTCAGCATGGTCAAAGGTAGGAGGTTTCAACTTGTAGAACTCCTTAAACTTCTTGATGAAAGGCTCGTGAGATGGGTCAGGTGCCACTGCATCGGCATCTTTTGCAGGATACGAGTCTGATGAGCTATAGCTGCTGACAAGTTGGTGCTCCTGGAGTCTTAGGTCCAGGACTCTAGTCAGGCTCTAGGTGTTGAAGGTTCACACCAGGGTCGATGTCCATCAGACTCTCCAAGATGAGACTACTGATAGGTTGTCTTGTTCTTTTAGCTCGAGCCTTCTTTTTCTCCAACCTCGATATCCTTCTTAGGACTAGCATCTGGTCATCCGAAAGGGTAAGGTAGGCTTGGGTTAAGCTACCTAGAGGTGGAGTCAGAAACAAGCACACATAAAATAGTTTTACTATGCTACACTCAAGCATAAGAAACACAGCAAACAACAAGAGCCAATCACTCAAGTAGCATTACAATTCTATTCACACAACTAGCTAGTCGGAATAGTATGGTAGGGAGGGTTTACTAAACATCAGCTTCTTCAATGGGGGTAGTGAGACAGACTTGTTGGCTCCTAGACTAATGTCAAATTCTAAGTTTGTGACCTACTATCAAGTATGGCTCTAATACCAACTAAAACAAACTAGGATTTCAAAACTTGAAATACTAGCTCTCTTGCCCCTCTGTGATAGTCCCAGGATACCTCAGCTATCACGGGCATCCACTTTTTAGTTGATTACAAAGTCATACAACAACAGAGTACAAAAATAGGAATAAAACTAAACTAATACAAGTTCTCTAGGCTAGGATCAAACAAAACACCGAGGCTCTACTCGTAGCAGCGAAGCTTGGTGAACCTCCAATCCACGGGCATCCTTGAGAGTAGACCGCAAACCAACTACCAATCTCAACACCACTGCAAGTCAAGAAAACTACACACCTCCAGATGTGTGCAGGCCATGGTTAGCACCGATGAGCTTAAGGGGAAAATAGAAAATAAAGGGGTCTGGCGATCCTAATAGTTTGGTTGTAGTTTGCATCCTTAGCGCATGCTGAAGTGTCAAATAAATAGTATGTCTTCTCTAAATCCCAACCCATTCACTCATTCTCACCATCCACTCATCATCACATCTCACATCTCACCTCTCATCATCCCTCACATCACCCTCATACTCTCAGTCTAGTCGACGAGGTGGCCTCCGCGCGCCCCTCATCTAATCAGCCTTAGGCCATACCTTAGCTTCATGGGGAGAAAAGTAGAGCACAAGAGAAGACTAGCAGGGTGAAATAGTTCACAGGAATGATCATGATCGAGATCATGGCTATACGTATTGTTTGAACTCTGCAGAGTGTGTACACCTATACCCAACCGGATCACCATCATCGACTGTGGCCGCGGTCTAGGCAAGCACCGCTCAAGAACTAGCACATTCCTCACTAGTCTATCCCAAGTGGAGTAGTATATGACACGACATATGCACTTGGGATCATGATTAGGGTAGCCGGAAAACCTGTCGGCATCCTTTTCACCGTGCTCCTAGGGGATACCCCCGTGCACCTCTCCTCCCACAGAATTGGCTTAGTCCGCACTAACTCAACAGAATGGGTCCCACCCATTCAGGGCCTATGGCGTGCACATTTAACATAGTCCCGTGTCCCAGGCATCAACCCACGATGGTCCTTAATTCGCTAGAGCAAGCACCTTCCACCAATACCACATGGCCCACCTATCACGGGTAGCCACCACCACACACCTGTCACAACATATCCATCATATCTATCAGAACCAGCTCCGGGGCACTCCACACACCACGTGCACCCCTCTAGGGTAAATCCTCTCACTCTGGCCGATATCACCAAAGAAATAGGTCATGGCAAGGAATATCTCTAGAACTCCTCAATCACCACCACCCACATAGGACTCAATGCTCCCATCGTGCCAACCTACCATCTACCTCACAGGGAAGACTCATGGCAAACCCCGATCCACCAATCACATCACCAACCAACCATCACATCACATAACAAGGCATATATGTAGTTATGATGGAATGTAAATGCAAGCAAGTAGGTAGGCAATATATAAGTGTGAGCGCGAAGCTAGGTAGTCAGGGTGAAGAGGTTTCAACCAAGGCAAACAAGGCTCAGGCAAAAGCATGCATCACCTATACTAAAAAATGAGTAGAAGTAAACCACTAGCATTTCTACTTGCAATGCCTAATAAGTTTCCCTAAGATAAGGTGCTGCCATGACACCTGCGATGTCGAGGAAGTTGTGGTACATGCCTCTAGAAGTTAGGGTCATCCACCATCAAGATCCATCATCTCCCGATGCGTCATCAGATCCATCTGAGCTCGAGTCGTCACTATGCAAAGAAAATGCCGAGAACAGCCACCAATAAGAACCAATAAAACCACAATAAAACGTACCTTAACTAGACTCAAAAACTATACTGGGAGGTAGGTTAGGATTTTAGAGAAATTATGAAACTAGTTTCTTCATTTATTTAGAGCTGGGATGAATTTAATATGGAATTTAGAAGTTGGATAGGTTTTTCTAAAAATAGATAAAAGAAAAGGGCCAGGCGGGCTCACTTGTGCTGCTGCTGGTCCAAGAGGGACGAAGGGCACCCAGGTGCGGTTGGAGGCTAGGCTGGGCCTAGCAGTGGTGATCGGCCCAGAAAGAGAAAGGAGGGAAAGGGAAGGGGTGCCAGCGCTGGGCCTTGGGTGGCCAACTAGGCCAGAGCTAGGTGGGTTTGTTGTGGGCCACAAGAAGGAAAGGAGGCGGCTCCTGCCTCTAGGCTAGCCCAAACTCGAAGTAGAGGAGGGCACTCACCAGGTGTTCGAGGCAATGCCCCAAGGCTTCACTATGGCCGTGTTAGGCACCTGGATGGCATCACTAGGGCAGGGGGACTCCATGCCACGTGCGTGCATGCCATGCGCGTGAACTAGACTGAGGTCGCTGGGAACGCTGGAGGAAAGGACGGGGCTTTGGAGTCAGCTAAGGTGAGGAGCGCCGGCACGTGCGATGGCGGCTTGTTGCTTAGCGCCGGTGAACTCATGGGCATGGCACGGCTACCAGCATTGGCGGCTAGCCAGTGATTCCATGTTATGTACATGTGGTCTCCCCTTGTAGGTCTATGAACTAGGACAGAGTGAGTGGTGGCAAGACTGCGGTGGTCGCGAGCAGCGACGACAACAAGGCCATGACATCCGTAGGTGCCCACGACGGTGTCGCCTAGGTTAGGAGCGGCTGAGTGCAGGGTTGTGCCTATGAGGGCGGTAGAATGTGCCAACGTCTGGTGCGACGAAGGAGGGGGTGGCCATGGTAACACCGGTGGAGAGGCCCCCTGATCGCAGCTCTTGATGTGGCACAGCCACGGTGGCTTGCTGCCTCTCGGCTCTGTGCAGTGGCAAGCAGGTGGAGGTTAGGCTATGGCGCTCATGTGCATGGCCATGACTGCAGGCAGTCCACGGTGGTGGTGGTGCCAAGATGTGCATGCATGGTGTGGGTGTAGGTGTCTGGTGATGGATGTGTGTGCTGTGCTCACGCATGTGTCCAACTATAGGCCGCTCGAGGGTGGAACAGGCAGTAGCGGCTCGAGGGCTAGGCAGACCAGGATCTTCGTGACTAGGGCTAGGAAAAAGGCTCGACTTTGGCAAGGGAAGGACTCACTAGCACATGGCGGTCAAAGGCAAGTGTGTGGTGCAAGCTAAATGACGTCATGCTTCGAAGGCTCATCGGTTGAAGGCAAACTCGTTCGCCTCAGCACCAACGCGTGTTTGCTCGGCTTGGCTCGCTGCGGTGCGTTCATTGTTGTCAATCTAGCAAAGGAGAGAGGGTGGCAATAGCTCATAGACTGGCCAGGCAAGAAACCGATGGGAACCGGAGGAGAAGGATCGGCTCTTGGGTTGTGTGCTTAGTGGGGGCTCCTCGATGGTAGGTCACACGGCGCTAGGAGGGCTCGCTACAGGTGGAATATGACATCGACGCCTTGGCAGCTTGGATCAGCGTGGCTTCACCCCAGGTCCCATGGTTCTGAGGGGACTCACTGGCGATGGATCATGCGGCGCAAGTAGGGGTGAGGCCGTGACATTCCCGTGCGTGTAGTCCTTGCTTGTCGTGGCACCAAGGTTCGAATGCCATGGGATCTCGATGGTGGATGGGTCCACGAACAGAGTCAGTGTCGTGGTAGTCTTCTCCCATAATGGCTTCATCGTGAAGTTGCCAAAACACATCGGGGTGTGGTCGCAGTCACAGTGAGGATGGCATGGTGGTTGGGTTGGCAAGGTATCGGTGAAACAAACAAAAAGGGTTAGCTTTTGGAGGCGCTCACCGGTGGCTTGTTGAGGCAGAACGTGAGAGACTAGGGGATGGAAGGCCAGCAGGGCATTAGTGGTGGTTAGGCTCGCCGCCGGGGTGCGCTGCATGCTCTATAGGTGACGATCGAGCTCTGAGAGGTCGTTCCTACGCACAAGGTGGTGGCTTGAGCCGGTGTGGAGTGCGTTTAAGGGAGCTAAGGTGAAAAGGGAAGCTTTGAGCGGTGGAAACTCACCGGTGGTGTGGCTTTGTGGTGCACCCCCCATGTTCCCGTGTGTGGGCATGATGACACTGGCGCAGATGTGGTAGAGCAACGCCGGTCGACGCGGTCACAAGGCGGGTCGAGGTGATGCAGTTGCACTACGGCGATACCATGGTCGGCTCCAGCCAGTGAACATGGCCGTGCTCAGGCGCATCACGGTGAATGAGGAGGAGGCATGAGGAAGATAGAGTGGCAGCAGCTAGGAGCGAGAGATGCTAAGGGAGGTGGATGGCTAGGGCTTCTTATAGACCGTGGCTAGGGTTCGCTAGGGCATGGGTGGGCTACAGGCGGTGGCAATCATCGAGGTCGTGCTGCCGGACGCATGGCGAGCATCCGTGGCAATCGTAGAGCACCAAGGTCGTGGCATTGGTCAAGGTCATGGGGCATGGCCTGGGGCTTGACACTATGGTTCCATTCTACGCTCCCATCCAAGAGCAGGCGCGGGTGGACAAAAAAACAAAGGCGTGGACTACGTCGAGAGAGAAAAGGAACAGACGGCGCTGCGACAGAAGGAAATGGCATCGTCAGCTTCCTCTTCTACTATAGCTAATGGGTGGGTCCCAAGGATGGCGTCTGTATAGGAGCATGCATAGGTCCGAGGGAGAGCGATGCGGTTCTTCAAATGCAAGATGGGAGCAGTCGGTGTTCCATCTGTGTGCGGCGCACGTGATTGGTGTTGTGGCCTCCATTGCTGGCTGGTACCTAGGCTAGGCCAAGGTGCAGCTTGGGCCTACTTCAGCAAGGAGGCCAGGAGGGCAAGCTGGGCTCAAGGGAATAAAGGGGCTAGATTGGGCCTGTTGACCATGAAACAAAGGAGAAAGATTTTCCTATTTCACTCAAGGAATTTCTAAGAGAAGGGACTTCCTCCAAGCACAACCAAAGAACCAAATCATACATGCATCCTATACTAGATGGTGCATCAATTATTGTAAACTCAAATTAAAGAAGATGAGAGAGAGTTAAGTTTTTGTTTTCATAAATAATAAATCAATTGTAGAGGTTCATGTTGAATTCGAGTGCGGCTCAAATTCAACCAAGGTTTTAATTTATGTCCAAAACATTTTGTTTGAAAACTCCCCTTGTCATGTTGTTGACTTGGCCTTGCCAACTTCATGACATCTGGTTCGTTGCAAAAGTTTTGAAGCTCGGATTTGAAATCGGGGCAGAAGGGAAAACATTTGACTTAAGTTGACCTAACATTTACATGCAACACAGTCAAGCAAAACTTTTAAAAAGTTGGGATTTTCTATTACATAGAGTCATGGAATGTTACAATGTGTTGACTTGATTTGTCTACGTATCTTGACCTAGCAGTGCAGAGATTCCTCTCGCACTTCATCGCAGAAGATTATTGATTATAAGCTCATTGTTTTTTGTTGTATAAAATACTTATTAGGCATCATACTTCTCTATCTATATTTGTTCAAAATTCATAATCTTTGAGTAAATGTTGCTCCATCGCTTTCTCAGCTCCGTCGTTCTAACCATCACGATCTCATCCGCAACTCCACTTGTTTTCCTTCCTTCCCATAGCTCTCTAATTCCCTCTGCAGATCTAAACAGCGAGGAACGTGCGGTTGCCTTCTCATACATGTGCTCAACATATAAAATACATGACTTCATGTCAACAGGCTAGATACCCAAGGCATAAAAAAACAAATAGAAACCAACTGAGGAAACTTCATCCACTACATCATGTTCACTGTCCGAGGCATTCAAAAAATATCATGCGGTCTTTCTTGCTTGTTCAATAACATTTCAACACCAATGACTCTTCTTTTCTGAAAGGCTAGACTTGCTCCTCGGTTCAAGGTTCTAGCAAGTTTAACAAAGTTCGACACAGATATGCGAATAACACAACATATATTAGCAAGGGTTCGTACTACATGAGCTCAACACATACACTACATGACTTCATGCTATCCCATAGATCAAAGCTAGTCATGGCTACTACTACTACTACTAGTACTACTAATACAGGACAACGAATAGTACCCAAAGCACACAAAATCTCAATGTCATCGAATCGGTTTGGTCTTGTTGAGATAGTTGAGGTCATAAGGACTTCTGATCAAGTTGAGATGGTGAACCATCTTGAAAATGACACAGTCTCCACTAACGTCGACACTGTAGTCAGAGAGCCGATGGGCATCCTCAACAGTGCTACAAAGCACAAAGATTTCTCTAGGGTCATGGTCTTCAACAACTTTGGTAATGCATTGTTGCCCAACAACCGCATGAATAGCAGCTTCAATGATTAGGCATCGCGTAGCTCGGTCATGTACACGATGCCCCCAAGTCACAAGCAACCTGTTCTGTTCTCCTAGCTACACACCTAGCTGCTAAAACACATCGTTTGTTGTAGAGTACACATCCATGGTATGGTAAGTAGTTGCCATCTATAAACATGATTTCAGTTAGAACAAATGATAATCGAGGAAAGAGGGGAAGCAATGAGGTTAGCAGACACAATAATAAGTTCATACAAATAGTATGGTTTGATATGAAGCACATTACCTTTATCTAGATCCTAAAACCACTAGGGAACAAGATTGGGAAAATGCAAACGGGTGAGGGAACGGGGGAGCAAGCAGGTTGATGCAATGCTATCGGACAAGGCAAGGCAGGATGTTCCTTTCATATAGACCTTGCACAATTGACGAGAGTGAAGTGAATGCGATAGGAAAGCTTGGCACAAGAAGGAATCGAGAAAAGGAGCTTTTGACCACGATGACATGCTTGAGACTTGAATGCCTAATGCGGTTGTTATGGGTCTTTTCTGTATGTTTTTACTCCAATCCAAGCAGTCACAATAGTCGAGGGGCAGACCGGTTGCTGTGACATTCAAAACTGATGACCCATTATACTGTGTCCTATGAGATCAAATATACAACGACCGGACTTTCTTGCATTCGCAGTAAAATTCAATAGCTATGTCATATCCATTATGCATTAGATCTAGGCGTTACCTGTTGAGATGAACTCCTCGCTACATGGTTCTTGCAAGTTCAACAAATTTTATCGAAGACTACTGATACGTGTTTGGTTCTTGCAAGATCAAAGCCACTCATGACTACTAGTACTACTGATATGTGTTTGGTTCAACAAACCAAGGCATAAAGCAACCCTTGCGCGGTTGCGATGAGTGAATTGAATGCATGAGGAAAGCCTCTATAGTTATTTCAATCCAAGCATTCACAATGGTCGAGGGGCAGACTAAAGAGTGTAGACGAGTTGCTCTTGCTTCCGTAAGCAATTTCTCTTGCTTGGTTTTGCAGAGCAGCATCTAGCTATAAATGGCTACATGGTTTCATAGGTCCTGATCGTCTGCACTCACTCAGTTGTGGCTGAAGATGTTGCTTCAAATCAAACTACCTTACCAGTACTCCATGCATGCAACCACAGCCGGTGCAGCTATTCTTTGTTGCACAGCTGATTTGGCAATAGTTCTAGTCATAGCTCAGTAGCAGAGTAAAATATCCATGCGGTCAAATTTACACAACTCGGACTATGAGGCGTGCATATGATTTACAAGAAATAGGTAAACGTCATTTGATCAATAATGTACTTGTCTATATATATTTGCTCAACAGAGTTTAACCCATCTAATACAAAGTTCAACAAAAGTCCATTTACATGGATATTATTACAACAAAATAAACTAAAGAACATCACAATTGTCTCCATTGAACATTGAAAACACAAATATGAACATCAATGTTATGAGATACTTGAACATCACACCTATTTCAGAAACAAAGAACAGGGGCATATCTCTAATGCCATAGATACTAAACGTTAACATGATTTGATCATGTTGCTACTGCTCAATTGAAAGGAACTACACGAACTCCACCAATCTCTTGATCATTCGGATGGATCGTAAGATAACGGATATGATGAGAAAATACTTCTGCACCATGGAACTCATAGCAGTATGAGAGCAAAGTCTAGAGATCTGCATTTGAAGGAACCACAACAAACACATAGGGTCCTAGATGATCTTTAGCAAGACGGTAGTTTTGATGGCCAAGAACTTGATGAACAACTATAGAAGCAATGTACCACGTACTCTAAAAGTTAGAATGCACTGCAAGCACTACAACCCTTATTTGTAGGCCATGGAGAACACAAAGCTCACGGAAGACATAGCGATACATAGACATGTCCCAAGAATGATCATAGTTATCCATGATCTATGTAAAAAAGAAAACAATATGCAGAAAAAAACGAAGAACAAAGGTGCCCAGTAGTAGGGTGGAGGGCAAAAGCTTTGGGATGGAACTGAAGCAGGAGCTCTAGAGAGTCACCCCTTATCTCTGCTATTATATAGTTCATAGGTCGTGGACCACCCCACGAGCTACGCGCGCGCCTGTGCACCCACGACCCCACATATACGGCACAAGAGTTGACTTCTCTAGTATCGGACTGTCTTAGTCCCTGTTTGGATAAACTACGACTAGTTAGCCATGGCTAAAAAATTAGCCAATTAGTTATGTTATTAGTCCATACCTGTTTGTATCCTAAACTAATTGTTAGGTTCTATAGACTAGAACTAGTTGTTAGCACCTGGTAGTCGGGTTCTATGGACTAGTTAGATGGCCCCTATATTTCATAGTGATCCAGATCATCTATATTTTATAGGGTCAGACTGTCTTAGGGTCCAAAAATTTTCAACATCTATAAACCCACATCTTCTAATTAGAAAGGGCAAACAACATTAGTATAACCAATTACCAAATGACCAAAGGACCTAAGCTACACCACGCTCAACAGTTTAAATGACCCAATATAAAGTTCAACAAAAGTTAACATGGACATGCATGCAAATAAGACTTCGCATATGGTCATCCCACGGACCAAACCTCGTCATGGCTTGTACTACAAATACATCCCACAAATCAAGGGTCGAGGTAGGCGTCCATGATGTTGTCGTCCATGTTCACATTCGCTAAGACGGTGTTGGCGACGGGCTCGAGGCTCACAAACAATCGAAATGTACTCGAGCAATGGAAAGTACACCACCAACTATGACTCTAGCGAGGAGAAGGACGATCTAGAGTACTAGCGAGTCGGCGAATCAAAAGAGCCCTAGTGAGAAGGAGGATGCTTTAATTTTTCTCTTCTTTGGAGCCTCAAAGCACCATAGAGTCCATGACTACTTTTTCTAGGGTGGGAAATCCATGGGGATATCATTTGAATAACCCATTTCCATTTAGTTTTTTTGAAGGGGTTTCCATCCCTGGGTGTGCATTCCTCTTGCTTCCTAATTATAGGCCTTAGTTCAAACAACCGCATATGCAGTCACACACATAAAAAATCTCCAGTAACAACGCAATAAGCCGCAACAAGCAGGTTTATTTTTTCTTTTTTTTGGTAATTCTTAGGTGTCAAATTCATGGATATTTTAATTGTTTGTTATCATCCTCTTTTAGTTTTATGTTTATTTATATATTATAAAAAACTAAAAAGGCAACAACTAACTGATCGGATATATAAACAGGTGCACAAGAGAAAAAAATGAAAAGACGGATATATTAGGTAAGTACAACATTTTGTCGTAATCATTTCCTATTAAAACACGGAATAAATTCCGGTCTCTGCTGAGCAATGCGCCAAGCAGACTCGCCAACACGCCCTGAAAATTTGATTTCACACCGAGCCGAGAAGTCCCGCCAACACGAACCAAAAATTAGATGTCTCTCTTTTGCCCTCCACGCGGAAAATAGGTTTACCACACTATCGATTTCAGACAAAGGCATTTGTGGTAATGTGATGGCCACATAAAAGCAGAAAGAGTCACCGTCTCCACCTCCATCGCCATTCTCCAGCCGTATCATCTCTCCTCCAACTCCAAATCCTAGTCCCATGGCCTCCCTCTCCACTCTCTGGCCACCACATCTGCCACCATGCTCTGGACCCTAGGCTCCATCAGAATAGTAGCTTGACTCCCTCTCCACTCTCTAGCTACACCCTCTCTCATACATTTCTGAGCCCTAGCTAGAGTTGGATCCCCTTTGATTCGTTGACAGCAGGTCCATCAGCTGATGGTGGAAGAAGCAGGTCAACGATGGTACAAGCCGAATCTGGATCCCCTACCTAGCTCGGCACCTATCACGACTGACCGAATCTGATCCCTAACTAGAGCCAGATCTGGTACCCCTTCATCAACACCGGCCACACCAGCTTTGCAACCACGATGATAGGATGACAGTGACAACGACAATCAAAGCCAGGGAACATGGAGAAAGAGGTACCAAAATTTCTTTTATGATGTGTGCTCTACTATTAGGCACCTATTTGCATACTCTTATAGTTGAGTGTAGTTGGCATGTGCTTGATTGTAGATAGCGATGGGGTTACATATTTCCCATAGTTGGCTGACATGTGCTTGATTAGATTAATGACTTCCGTATAAGTTATAGTTACTAGTTAGGCGCCTATTTGCATACTCTTGCTCTGTTGTGTTGATATTTCAAAGAAGCTTTAGTTAATAAATAACTTTGTAATCTAGATGAATAGCCACTAATTTCTTATGAACGAGCACGGGATGCAAAGAACTTGAAATACATTTGGGCCCAAAACCTGTGTCTCCAAAGGCAAAAAAGTCAAGCACAAAGGGTAGACACGGTGAAGATTTGGAATATATCCCTGAACTAAGAGAGTAGTTGAGGGATTTGATACAGATGAAATAGATCCAGATTTAAAAGATGAGCCAGTGCGCCTATCAATTGAGGTGCTTGTTCTATCTTGTATTTACTTCGGAGGGGGTGTGGCAGAACAGAATAATTTATAAGAGCATAAGTACAATAGCAACCACCGATGTGGCAGAATAGAATAATTTATAAGAGCATAAGTACAATAGCAACCACCGAAGCGATTGCACCGTCATACTTGAGCCCCTATAAACTCGGTAGTCCATCGAGTATCACGTAGGATCTCGAATATTCCAACACACAACCAAGATCATATAGGATTCAACATACAAGCCACATATTACATAAGTTCACAAGTAGTTCAACATACATCGGAGTACAAAAAGAGTTATTACAATACCAAGTTCGAATACAGTAGTAGCGGAAGCAAAGATAGTTTTTAAACTAACAACTCACACCATTGTTCAAATACTTGCTAGTTTATGATCACATCCCCCAAAAGCAACATAGATTAGATATATAGAAGCGCCTTGCCCATGGCCTACTCCGCGTTCACTGTAGGATAGAAGCAGTTCTTATAATATCCATGATAGACTGTGTTATCTGCAACAAGTGTGAAATAAACCCAGAGTACAAGAAGTTACTCAGCTAGAATTACTCGTCATAAACTAAAATAAAGTGACTCCAAGGATCATACAAGGCTTTATAAGTGGAGCTAGCTTGACAACATTTTTGCAAAAACCCACTAGTTGAGCTACACATTTTATAATTCAGTCATCAAGTTAATTATAGCTATTCATCTCTAGATTAGCAACTAACCTGTGCTAAACATGTGATGCAGAATTAGGTAGCATAACAATAATAACCATAGCCGGTGTAACATTTCCATGTTCATCATAACCATCATATTCCATAGTCCAATTACTATGATGAAGAAGCTCTGTCAAGTTTCTCACTATCCAGGAGAGACGACGATTCAAATCGATTACAACCAGCTGCGCAGTTATTCCTAACACAAACCCAGACATACCTGCGCCAAGGTAGTCTTAGGTCACCTTTGGTACAACTC
>PUID01033315.1:491-13347 GCA_002993905.1 Miscanthus sacchariflorus | reverse complement strand
GTAGCATAACAATAATAACCATAGCCGGTGTAACATTTCCATGTTCATCATAACCATCACATTCCATAGTCCAATTACTACGATGAAGAAGCTCTATCAAGTTTCTCGCTATCCAGGAGAGATGACGATTCAAATCGATTGCAACTAGTTGGGCAGTTATTCCTAACACAAACCCAGACATACCTGCGCCAAGGTAGTCTTAGGTCACCTTTGGTACAACTCAGGTACACATTCATGGGTTCGATCAATGCCGTACCCTCAGGGACACTACCGGATGCTAGGTCGATTAGGACTCTAACCTGCCCTTGGCCTCACACTAGCTCCCCGCACATCCTTACTACCTCCAGAGTACGCACTCTAATAGAACGAGGCCTGGCCTGAGTTGAGCTACTCGGCTTTATGGTTAGAACGAGTTATTCGGCAAGCTAAGTGAGAGGCATGCGTTCAAAATGACAAGAGGGCCTCCAATGATGCGGTCCTTAATCAGCACAGATGGAATCACATGAGTCAACCTACACATAGACTCYGCTYGGCCTCCAGTTATATTATCCCATGGTTCTTTTTATGATAGCAAATATAGCCAACCGTGCTCTGGTATCCACCCGTATCTCACTGGTGATAGGAAATCACCCGACTTCAACTGGTCTAAGTATGGCTAAGCATATATTCTATCCTGGACCTTCATAGGGTTCAAGGTATATTTCCGGACAAGGAACTTAAATGCATCAAGTGTTTCCACTCAACTCTTATAACCAGTCAGCTAAGTGAGAGGCATGCGTTCAAAATGACAAGAGGGCCTCCAACGATGCACATAGAGTCAACCTACACATAGGCTCTACCCGGCCTCCAATTATATTATCCCATGGTTTTTTTCCACGATAGCAAATATAGCCAACCATGCTCTGGTATCCACCTATATCTAGCAGGTGTTAGGAAATCACCCGACTTCTACCGGTCTAAGCATGGCTAAGCATATATTCAATCTTGGACCTACACAGGGTTCAAGGTATATTTCTGGACAAGGAAGTTATATTCATCAAGTGTTTCCAATCAATTTTTATAACCTAATGCATCAAACATAAAGGACTCAAGTGATATTTTATAAAACATAGGAGGCTTAGAATGCTCTGGGGTTTGCCTTTCAGAAAAGATGTAGACCTATGATTAGGGCACTCCAACAGTTCTTTTGGAGGTTGCTCCTCGCCTTTAGGAGCTGCTGGCTATGGTGTCTCCTGGTTCTCCTCTTCGGCATCAAACTCCAAGAGGGTGCTTCCTTTGGGCGATCCTATATGCATGAGCACAGAATAGGATATCATGGATGCATGATAATGACATGGATGATATGATATGATGAAATGCATAATCATACATGTTCTTAATAGTAAGGCATTAGGGTGAAAACAAGATCAATTTTCTTTTACTGAGTAGGTGCATATCTCTTCTCTAGTAATTAAAGAAACACCTATTTAAAATATTTTCTGGACTACAAGACAGCAGCCACTTGTTTTGACCATAACTAGAGTTTGACACACTCAAATAATATGATCTTGGACTTTCTAGAAATCTTATAAAATTATCTATAACTTTCTTATAATAATCATAAGGTGATTCAATAGTTAGCCAGGTCAAACAATTCAATCTTTGAAATCTATCCAGAGAATAAGCAACTCTGTTAGCAGAGTTCTAGAAGCTATAACTCTCAAACCCTTTAGCCTATAACTATGAAATTTTAAAACAATACAGATGAGTAAGTTATCTACAATTTTGTTATTAACATGTTTCACAGAAGAGATCATTATCATCACTAAATTGTCACCACAACAGAAACTACACATGTAGCCATCTAGTTGAATTATAGAGCAATAATTAACTAGTTGCCTATAACCAATTAATTTTAAGCACAACTACTAATATCACAGATCATATGCATCACAAGCACCATTAAAAATATCAGGGTTAAGCCCAATTAATTTATTTATACCCCTTTATTAATTTCCTTACATAATAGTGTGATTTAAAGGGTAATTATTTCTGGTGCCCAATAAATTCTAAGAAAATTACAGTATCCTACATATAACTCCGATAGTGTATTGTACAAATTGTATGCCATTAGGATAAGTGTAGCAACCTCTACAAAAATAACAAGTTGCATAGCCTTATTTTAGCAAAAATTGTTTATCCTAGTGAAAAGTGTCAAACAATATATTTCATATTTTTCTTACTTTCATCCTAGTATAAGAATACTGTGTAAAAATTTTCATGATCATAAGTTATGTATTTTTAACCCAATTAATTTCACCAGAAACTAGCAATTAATCAAGGTTAAATAGTAAAACCATATTTCAAAAATGCCGACTATAGTTTTAGTATCTTTTCTAGCTAGAGTATGTCAACGCAAGACCAACAAAATTGGAATCACATTTTTAGCACTTCTCTAGCTCACGTTATGTATTTTACAAGATAGAAACTAATTTAAAAGCACTTTAATATCTTAATTTAATTCCCCTAGAAAAATACCCCAAACAGTAGGTTTCATATTTTTATCAAATAGTACACTT
This sequence comes from Miscanthus sacchariflorus, assembly GCA_002993905.1. Lineage (NCBI taxonomy): Eukaryota > Viridiplantae > Streptophyta > Magnoliopsida > Poales > Poaceae > Miscanthus > Miscanthus sacchariflorus. The sequence continues at coordinate 10,789 of PUID01033315.1, read as the reverse complement.
CATGGTTAATCCAACAAAATTTGGTTCACTCAATTTGTATGTTCTAAGCTCTAGATATGATTTTTGCAAGTTTGCTACAAAATCTGTGAATATAAATTAAGAAAAATTCAAAAACCCGAAATACACTACATGCACGCGGTCCAGTGCACCCACTGCGACTGACAACGGGGCCCCGTGGGTCAACGGGCCCACACGTCAGCGAGATAGGAGCAGAGGACGACGCTGACCGACCGGAGCTCGATGACGGCGAGCTCACCGGCGTCGTGCTCCCCACACTCTCGCGCATTGACTGGTACACTTGGTAGGCTCAGCGGATCACCGGAGCTACCACGTCAGCGACCATGGTGGCACGACGAAGGTGCTTGGCGGCAGACTCATCGTCTCCGGCAACGACACGACTAGGTGAGTGATGCTACAGCATCATGGAGTCCTAGCAGAGCTCTAGGGTTAGGTCTAAGCCACGGCGGAGCGGTGGTGAGGTCTGGCCATGTGCGTGGAGCTAGGCGACGCCCAATGCATGGCAACAACGCTTGCTGTTCCAGCGAGGGGGCTATTGGTGACCTGCCTCCATCATAGGCTATGGATCTTGAGCTCAAGGTGACTCGGTAACGGGCACCATAGGGAACTAAGGGTGACCGATTGGGGTTGGCCGCGACGAGCTCATGCTCGTGGCCATGGCGGGCGCGCATGGTGCGGATGTGCGTTCCATCACTGACGAGGTGGTAGTGGTTAAACGGATAGTGGCTCTAGCTTCTAGGACCTATGACGAAGACCAGATGAGGGAGAGAGAGAGCGGAGATGAACGGGTTGTGGCTGGACACGGGCGAGCTCGTGCTCGTCGACGCACTGCGGCCACGGCGATGACGGTGACGTGCAATGTGTCCTCACCTGGCTCGAACGGTTACAATGGTGGGTCAGGGAGGTAGAGGGGATGGTGGTGAAGCTATGGGTGAGATGGATTGGTTGGTGGTGCGGCATGGATGGCATGCGAGCATGCTGGAGGCGCGTGGTGATGGTGACAGCGGCTCGGCTTGGCTCTAGCAAGTGCGAGCGAGAGAGAAGGAGAGAGAGAGTGAATGAGCACATGAGAGCGAGGGAGACCGAGTACTTGCCTTTGTGGCATGGTAGGGTGGGCTGGCGCCGACGTATGGTCGCCATGCGGCGCTCGGTTCAGGCTGTCTGACGGGCCATCTTGGTGCCTAATTAACTCCTAATCTGTGGCGAGTTTGTGGAAACTTAATTAATACAAAATGTAGAGCTACAAGAGATCTACAACTTTGCTTAAAAGAGTTTGGTCCAATTCGAGGTGGTTTTGAAATTACAAAGCAACAAAGTGAGGTACAAGAAAACTTGAAATTACAAATTTCTTGTCCCTAAACAACATTTGATTGCTACTTTGGAGCTATTTTTGACTATGTTAGGAACTTAATTAGCTCAGGACCCTTAAATAAAGTTTGTTACCGATGTCAAGAGCTACAATTTTTATTAAGGGTGCACTGCCATGTAAACACTCTATGCTATAGTTCAACTCTAGTCAAAATAGTATCATGAAAAATGAAGTTTTGAGTAAACTAGGACTTAGAAGCAAAATTAGCTCATGTCATGAATACAAACAGTGTTCCATTTTCATCCTAGATGTGTCTAAGGTGTTTTTTACCCCAGAACCATCTCTTGCATTGGTCACAAATGATCACAAGCATATACAAGTATATCATAAACATCACATGTGATATAGATAAGGTGAATGAAATGAAACTTCATATGCTCATGCTCATGAATGCTTGGATGATGTTTGTGCTCATGAAATGCAAGTGCCAAATACAATGCTTAACACTAGGGTGTTACAGGGGGGGTAGGTAGCCATGCAATGCTTTACTATTTGGATAGCAATGGAATTTGTACATGCTTGCTGCTTAAGTTTATATCTCCAATTTTAGTGTCCGGGTCGAAGAAGCCATAGAGGAGGCTCTGCTAGCAGGACAAAAGGTAGCATTGCCTTGAGTCCTAGATGAAAGCCCTCCAAGCGAGTGAGGTCAACTCCAGTAGAACAGGTTGCTCATGGAGTTTGTACTCAGAGGTCTACCATTGGCAAAAGGGTGGAGGTAGCAGCAGTAGGTGAACATAATTCTCCATCACGACCAACACCCAGACCAAGGGATCAATTCCAAGTTCATGAATTCACTGGGGACATTGGTCGGGATGGCACCCTACCTAGCCCTAAGAGAGACTCTTCATGGCCAGATGATTGTAGCCCTACCGAAGAGGAGCCCTCTCAACAAACTCCTGTCTCCCCCACCCATAGAACGATGAAACTTTCCAAGGTTGGTATTACCTTACAGATGTCTATCAATCAATTTGCACTACATATTTGATATCCATGTAACTTTTCTAATAATTTGAATGTATGAAAATTATGTAGTACCATTGCTGGGAAGAGCGAGGAAGCCGAGGCCTCAAATTCATGGAATTATGCTTAACAAAATGAGCAAATGACTAGGACGATTGAGGATGCGCCTCTGTTGCTGAGGGGAACAGAAGGCCACTTGATCCAGTACAAGCTACTAAGTTTGCCTCTAAGGTAGGTGTAGTAGTCAGGCATGAAGTACCAATTTTGATGCATTGGAAACAATACAAGGGGAAGAGGGCCAACGCCGTCTATTGCACAAGATTTATGGATAGGCTAAATGTATGTATGGGTATCCCCTCTTGACATTCAACTATGCTTTGAGCAACTTTAATGGATTTACTTTTCATTCACATTACTGTGTGCAGCGAAGGCTATGCATTAGCGGTGCTCACTCACCAACAAAAGAAGCTTGCCGAAATGTAATGTAGTCTGTGGTACAACAGGCATGCTACAGGTTGAAGAAAAAATACTTCATTGGTGTCTGTTGACGTTCGTTAACACCAATTATAAACTGTCAACATAACCTACATATATACTTAATTCCATCACCAGAAATAGTTATAGGGTTTGATTCTAACTAGTTCCACGAGTTTTGGTGCTCTCACTTGTCTCATAGGATATTTAATTTTTCACAGAACAAAATTATCTCAAATGGTGAATTGGAGTACACCATTGGGAAGAGCTCATTAAGCTAATCAAAACAGATATATTATTTGCTATATTTGGAGCTTGAAATGAAAATATATAAATTTCACAAATAAAAGAAAAACTCCACATCATGAGCCGTGGGATTAATTGGGCCCAGTTCAGAATTTGGCCCATAAAGGCCATATGCATTTTAATGAGATATGGTTCAAAGTTTAGTACCAATGAGGCTAACTAAGAGGGGGAGGGTGCTAGGCGCCCCCATATATAGCAGCCCCTACCCCCCTCCTTAGAGCCTTCTTGGAAAACCCTAATTCATATCTCTCATTTAGATTAACACACACCAGGAGGATTAGGTTTAGAACTCTCCAATGTAGTAGATTAGTAGCTCGGGAGTGAGGGTCGAGTTGGCTCATGGTCAAGTTTTGAATCTAGTCTTGGAGGCTCGGCAAAGCCTTGTATCTTCACTGCTACATCTTATAAGACTTACTATCAATTCATTGTATTCTTATCTACATGGCTATACTTACTTTGAATATATATCTTGCTTAGTTGAGGTTATCATTACTTTTGTGTGCTAGTTCATACAGCGCTTAGCTTGCTATACTTTATCAATTGGGCTAAGTAGCCAAGCCTCGTGTAAGCATGGTGCTTATACGATGCTCTACCTATGAGTACACCCTATTTTCTGGTTGTGTGGTTGCAGCGGGTGATGATAGTCCCATCTATCCTTTGTAGTCCACGCTAAATTGAACAGGTTCTTAAATTGTAGGACCGTAGTCACATTAGTAGAGTTATCTATTGTGGATGCTCTACCGCCTAAGCAGCATCCCGAAGTGCACAAGAGTAGAGTTAGTCTTAGCTATAGTTGGGTGTATATATACTTTGACTATGTAATAAGAATATCATAGGAATCTACCTCACTCGTTGTTCTCTCGAGTTGATTAATTTAAATTATCTTAGTGATCTATCCCCTGAGTGTCGTTATACTTAATTTCTATCATTACCTTTACCCCTTGCTTTAGCTATGCTGGTATGTTGATTAGTATACATTCCTTTGTTATTCAATAAATTTTTACTCCATTGTTTCCCTATGGTCAAATATAAATAATGATACCTAGAATACTCCCGGTAAAATGCTACAATGGTATTCTGTGCGCTTGTGGAATCCTTCATATTCTATTTGCACTTATAAATACCAATAGCATCCCTGCTGATCAGACCCATATGACCTCCCCTGTCTCATCCATGAACGATACATAGTGGTGTGAACTTGTCAAGATTTGTTCTAGTGCTAAGAACAAGGTGTGTGAACCCATCAATTTACTTTCTAGTCTTGTTGTGGTCTACTTGCGCTGCAGTCTAACACAAATGAAGCTATAGGAAACATCTGACAAGAACAAACGAAATTGTGCAAAAGTGAAGTACCACCAGGCTATAGGATCTTGCTGCTATGTTGTCTAGATGCAAAAATTTGTAAGTGATGGTTGTGTTTTATTTTTACTCTTGCCTTTGTATAAGTATAAACCGAAACTCATGTGCAATGTGAATAGAAGGAGAACAAGCGGAAGGCAATAGAACACGATCAAGGACTTGAAGAAGAAAATGGTCCACCTAATGAAGATGTTAATGCTGTGGAAATCTTCAGGGACTTCCATACCAGTAGCAAAAAGGGCCTAATCGATGCTGCAAGAGCAGTAGTTGTAAGTACCTTCTTTTACTTCCCTTGAAATCTGTTGAAGCCATTGCCATAAAAGAAGGAAATATAGCAGGAGCCTAGTGTTATGGAAATCTACTAAAATCTACTGAAGCTTATGTAATCTCTATTAGCAGTAGGCTGAGGAACAACTGTGCATTACTTGTTATAAATCAATATCTTGGGTTTTCAATTGAAGTCCTCTTACACTATCTGTAACATAATGTTTTACTGATTGAATTTCACAGGAAACTATGAAAACTATGCAAGCAGAACCTGTTGCTGATGGACAGCAACCAATGACAAGTGCTAATGTTGTTTGCAAGGTCCTCTACATCTGCTAGGGCAAAGCCCCCTCCTAGGGAAGTGGCAATAACCTTTTTTTAAGAATGCTGATATCTAGACAAGCTCCACTAGAATAGAGACATCGACAGAGAGAATTCTTTAGAAACAGCTTGCTGCTGAATAAAAAAGTTCCGCTGCCCTCATCGATCAAGTGGATGAACTGAAGAGGAAGATAGAAAAGACTGAAAGGGAGCTTGAGGAATACAATAAATGGTAACAGGAGGAGTACAACAATCTCTGTGAGTTATGCACGTGCTTTAGCTCTTCTGGTAACTCTCAGTCTTCAACTCCTATGGCTTGATACAGTGAACATTTGTGGTTTGATGTCTAGACTCATGTGCCAGTTTGATGTGTGGACTCATATGCCGGTTTGATGTGGTGATACTTTGTCAGTGGTTCACTATGGACCTATGAAGTGTTAATTGTTGATATTTGATTGCCAGGGTAAATAGTTATGTAGTCAATCTGTGTAGTAGTGACAATCTTGAATTACTTCTATGACGAATTGATTATACTCCAAGAGGTAGAACCAGGACAGGTCACGTGATTAAATAAAAATGCGACACGTGGATGAAATAGAGCATGATAAGTGCAATAGTCAGGACTCGACATGTGGGCTATTAAAATCCAACACGTGGAAGGAAATCGTGAAGCCACATGGCCAAATAAAAATACAAAATGTGGATGGACTACTCCGTGACATGTGGTCAACTAAGAAATGGCCACGTGGACCAATAAAAATATGACACATGGTCTAATGAAGAAGTTACACATGATCCAACTACAACATGACACATGTGTCAATAGAAAACTGAAATGTGGAACAACAGGCACCCGACACGTGGTCCAGTAAGAACATGATACGTGCAGGAACCAGAGATGGCCACATTGTGCAATAAGAAGGTGACACGTACCCAAACCATCGCCAAGGCAACCGGCTGTAGCATGTGCACGTGGGCTATAGCATGTACACATGGAAAGCATCTCCAACGGAAGCGCCCATGCCAAAATAGTTCAATGACGGTCAGTTTTTGTCACAAATCAAGACACTTCTATGACGATTGTTTTGGATTTGTCATAGATGTGCAAGTGTGACGCGACTTCTATGATGAACCATTTTTCATCATAAATTCATCATAAAACTAAAATTATGACGAATTTGGCTCCTTCAGTGATGAAATCTATTTGTCATAGAACTAGATATTTCTAGTAGTGCATTCACTGAGAATGTGAGTTAATTAGGTAACCTACCCAAGAGGGCAACCATCACCTAAGGATCTTAGCTACTAATAGTACCATGGTGGAGCCATAGTTGGATATGATATCCCTTCCCAAGATCCCAATCGACTCTTAATCTCTTTACCTATCGCACAACCGTCCTCAATTGTCACATCCTTTCTTTTTAGGTTTGGTTACCTTGTCTTGTGAGGATTGTGTGCGAGTCATCACCACTAACCAGGAAACGTCATGAATCAGCAACACAACTAGGCAGGCACCCCACTACTATAAACCCTATTTTGGATACTTATGATGTCTCATTATGAGTTATGCATCGCATGTAGCTTTGGATAATAAACTTGTTGACTCTACACTTAGAGTCACTCTTTAATCTGTTAGAAGCCTCTCACCTAAACAATGGGAATGGAAATGCTTAATTGTTTATTGCTTATTTACGTAGCAATGGTAGAAGTCGAGTATGAGAAGGGAACTCATTCTCGCATGTGTAGGATGCTTACTACCGGGCCAGATTAGGGAAAGGTTAGAGAACATGAGGCAACCCTTACTACTAGGCCCGGTGTATGGAGGTTAGTTTCGTTTCTTCATGTGGGTACAGTTCTACACCTCTACAGAGTTTGAAAGCCTGAAGTCCCTCAGGACGGAACCATTCGATTGTTCCTACTTTCTATACCCATGGTAATGTAATGATGGAACATGATGATACTGGGACAAATGTGTGCTAATCACCCTTTAGAATACTATATCTACTTAGCGGTAAAACTTTGAAATGGATCATGAGCATGTCATACTTTTAATGAACATCATTGCTTTTCTACAAATGTACAAATACCTACTAAATGCCTTGCATCCACCAATTGTCTATGTGTTGGACTTAAGTCCTGCAAGTACGAAATGTACTAACGGCGTTGCCATTAAGTTGTTTGTAGGTATGTGAAAGTTCAACAGAGCCACGGCTCTAACCACCGCTGTCAGCAGCACTCAGGGTGGGCATAACAATCATGCTAGAAGTTAACTTTGAGGTATCGAATGAGTGAATTTTGAGAGATCAACCCTAGAAGGGAAAGTTAGATCTTGTCTAATGGATGAACCTAATTGCGGAATTGATGTAAAAATTTCCTTATATTTAATTATTCCTATAACAGTTAAGCATTGTTCATTAGTAAGTGTCATTTTGCTAATTGGTCTATTATGTGCCACACAACCTGATCCTAAAGAGGAGTTGCTACATGCGCTCCTAGGGGCCTCACAATGGTGAGTAAGCGACAACCCCATGACCCCCGCGACAGCGTGGGCATCGGAGCAATGGTTGACTTGCATGTGCAATCCACTCATCAAACCTTCACTAACTAGTGTATAATACTTGAAAATTTGAGTAAAACTTGGAACTCTAATTTCTAGGACAAATACTAAGGGTTAATAATAACTTTTCCCTAATTAGTCTATTCTAGCCTCTCATCTAGGTCAATCAGAGGTTAATCATTTAAAAGGTTTTAGAAACAAAACAAGTTTGATAGATTTGCAAGTGCTAACTCGGGTGGGAAAGATAGGATAACCGAAGTGAGGAATCGTCTTTGTTAGTCACCCTACGCGTATTGTGCCATAGTAATAGGATAGTCGAGAGAGCGGTAGCAATCCCAATCTCTTCGTTATCTAGAGGCGATCTTCATCCCCTATCTTGTTAGGAAATTTTGGCAAAATCTCCCTGTATCTTGGCCCTACCTCCCAATCGCAGAACAAGCTGATAGTGTATGTATATGGTACATATTCAAGAAGGATCACCAACATCTCAAGAAATTCACAGATTTGCTCCACAAGCATGACATAAAAGGTCCATCAAGTTCACGGCCATTCGACTGTGACTAGAGTAGCAAGATGGCCACCTCGATGGGTGACCATACAACCGATCCACATGTTAGGAGTATCAAAAGAATGTAGTGTGCCCGATGTGGCTGGGCGGTAGGAGAGCGATCAAACTCAAGTTCTAAACCATCACATGAAGACCATCGAGAGGCAAGGATAAGACTCACTGCCATGGAGGCGGCGGTGGGAAATACAGCGGCTGTTGTGAAGTATATGGCATGGAAAGCATCAGTGAGTGTGGCGGAGGAAACACGGCAAAGGCAGGCATCATTAGGGGCATCCCTACAACGAAGGCACATTGACAAGTTTAGATTTGCAAAAGTGGGTAGTACAAGTACAAACTAGAAACTAAAGGGGCATACAATTCCATATCAGACACGACGGAGCTTGATGCATCATAATTCTGAGGGTATGGCATTTGGGAATGCATTGGAACCATACCTATAACCAAGGAGAGAACTTATGTTTACAAGGATTTGAAAGAATTAAGGTATAGTTCACTATTAATGGACCCAAGCTTTAGAAGACAAAGTAAGAAGGAGATACCTGGACCCCCTGGTGGGAAGAGGTGGTAGATGTGAGCAACAAGGTTGTCGTGGGATTGCATGAGCTGCTTGTCATTGTGGGCTTCCTATTGTTCTTCCCTTGTAGTGAGTTGCTCCATCCTCTCAGTTAGATTGCGCAATGAAGCTTGCAGTGGGTCGATGAGGTGCTCTTGCAGATAACCATGTTCACGCTCAAATCTTTTATCAAAGTTCCCCACCATCGGCGCTATCAGGTCATGAACATGGGTGCAAATGCCCTCAAAATATGGATCAAAGTAACCATCTGGTAGCACCTAACTACCCTGATCAACAGCACCTACACCCCTCCTATGACCTCTAGCACCACCTCAAGCTAAAGATTCCCCTCCCTCAGTTGATGGAGCCTGAGATGGAGGCATGCCCCTAGTAAGGAAATCTTGGTTGTTGAAGTGAGGACGGAAGGACTTGTGCTCTACTTCCTCGATGCACTAAAGGTATGCCTTGGATTCAACCAGTGCCATGAACTAAGGCTGAAGGCCCAAAGATCCCTTCACCTCGTGCTTAAATACCATCTTTTCTTTGACAAGGAATTCGACCTAGTTTACCCTGGTACCATCCAAAATACTCTTGATTGCCACATAGTACTTTGGCCAGATAGCACCGGTATCATCGACCTTAGGTAGCATCGTACAACGAAGCAAGCTATTCAACAAGCTTGGTCCCATTGCTAGATTTTTGACCTTGCCATACTTGAAGTCTGAAGACTCATAGAGCTAAGCTGCTTCTCTCTTCTTTAATTTAAGAAGTTTATCCATTTGTGTTCCCTCCTTCGTGGTATGATGATCGAGTTGGCATGCATCTACAAATTCTCCATAAGAGGCCTTGTATTTCCCTCTCCAAGTCATCCACTTGATAGTCTCTTTCTCATAGTTCACCTCCAAGGTAGAGAAGAACTGTCGAATCATAGCTTCACTCCAATTATGTTGAAATGTCATAATGTTCCTCAATCTAGCCTCCTCCACCTTGGAGAGTAAAGCATGAAGAGGCTCAAACTTGCTCAAGAAGTCCCAGTCAATCCATTTTTGGTTCTGCACATTGAAGCCTACGTGAACATGCCCCAAAAGGGATCATATTGTGCCTGCGTATGGAAACATGGGCAAGGGGAGGAGGCTTGCTAGCTGAAGTGCTTGAGATCACAAGCACGGTGATAGGCTCAGAACTGGTCCTCACCGCATTCCTTCTTTCTGGTGGGTGGGCTTGTTATGTCGATGGGGGATACCACCAGTGTTGGGTTGTATTCCAACCCCTCATCAGTGGACTCTTCCTCAATATCGCGGGGTTGAAACCATGTGAAAGGTCCTAATATGGCTAGATGGGGGGTGAATAGCCTATTTAAAAATCTACAAACCGACTAGAGCAATTTGATTAGTATAACAAATAGCGAAATGCAAACTTGCTCTAGCTCTACAAGGGTTGCAAGCCACCTATCCAACAATTCTAGTTGCTATGATAACTAGACACACAATTTACTATGTTACTACTCACTAAGAGCTCTCACACTTGCTACACTAAAGAGCTCCAC
>PUID01033314.1:0-12753 GCA_002993905.1 Miscanthus sacchariflorus | reverse complement strand
TTGGTCAAGTTTTGTGACCCCTGTTGAGAGATGTTTCATGCTCCCAAGATCAAAACTCACGTACACGCCATAAATAAACAGCAATTCCTACACTGGGAATACGCTAAAACATGTTTTTCCATTTCCAGCAAAATAAGTACTCCATAATATGATCTCACTAGCATATATCTTAGAAAGAGACAAAAAGGCTATGCTAAAAGAAAAAGAAAGAATGGGACATATGAAGGTCCCTAAGTATAGAAAAAAAAAGAGAAGGACACATGAAGGTCCCAAAAGGAATAAAAAAAAATGATGAGCACATGAAGGCTCATAGAGAAAATAAGCTAGCCATGCCTCAAAAGAAAAGCTAGAAAAAGAGACCATACCAAATAAAGGAGTATAATTCCACCAAAAATTTCCACACTTGCACTATTTTGATCTAAGGGTATGACGCTTCCCTCTGGTGAGGTCCGGGATTTGACTTCACAACATATGCAAGGTAAGTGTGCCTCACAATTTTCGTCCCTACCCAAAGCTCCATATAAGCTTCTTAGAAGTAGGATGATTGAAAGAGAAGGCAAAACATTCAAGTATACCTTGGTAAGGAACCACTTACAAATCTGAGTGACTTGAGAGAATCATTCAAGGAACAAAAGCTATCTTTCTGTTTTCAAAATCATACAAAAACCCAAGTTTCTCAGCATGAATAGAGTAAGATCTAAATCCAAGCTATTCTGTTTTTCAATTACCCAAGATATTTTGGTAGACACTTGAAAGTTCATAGGATCAGGTGAAGCTTGGAATAACCTGTATGCATATTTTCAAATCAAGAGATAAACCCGCTTAGTTCTTAGAACTTTACTCGAGGACGAGCAAAGGACTAAGTGTGGGGGGAGCTTGTTGGCAGTGCTTAACTCATATTTCTACCACCAATATTTAAACAAAATTAACAAATATGAAAACTAAAACTTAGAAATAGGGCTTTTCACTAACATTCTCCATGAGTTTTGGTATATATATGTTTTGCAGGAGCAACATATGAAAACACACTAAAATGAGCAACCGAGAAGGTGTATTCAAGCAAAACACAAAGCAAAAAGCCCAAGACAGCTTATCCAACACCATTTCTGGCCAGAACACCAGTGTGATAGGGGCCCAGGCCTAGCCAGCAACCCACCAAAGCAAGGCGGTGGCAAGCAGGCTGGCCCAGGGTTCGGCCACACCCATGGTGTGCCCGCACTGCCCCTAGCTCCACCTAGCCCCACCTTCTTCTAGTGGTGCATTCAATGCACAAGGAGGCAGTTACATGAGGGGTTTCCTAAAATACCTCGCCAAAACTGACCTCCTCAAGCTATAAAAGGAGGCCCGCCCTCTTCACATTTCAAGATCATCATACACATTTGGAGAAGAAGAAGAAGGGCTACACACATTCCATTAGCTTCTAGCTAGACTAGAGTAGGGAGTGAGAGAGGAAAGAGTTAGAGGAATAGCAGAGTGGTGGTGCCCTCTTCTTCTTGTACTCAGCAAGCCTTGTACATTGGGTGGATGGAGTGCCAAACTTGTCAGCCCCCTCTACATTTGTACCTCTATGTTCGTCTTACTACTTGGAGCAAGAAGTTTGTGTTCATCTTTTAGTTTTGATCCCTTAAGTAAAGTTATCATAGTTACTACTTACTTGTGGGTTCATCATCTGTCCTTATGGTGGGTGCTCTCGTAGAGGACTCCTGATAAAGATAGAAGTTCCTGGCCAATGCTAGAGTAGTGACTACTAGCGTAGATGTGGTGTCTAAGATAAAAGTCACCTTCATTTGCCTCGTATCCTCTGAGTGAGGGGTAGATGGTAGGTGGTGATAGCCCTATCCGTCCTTCATAATCCCCCATGTTTGGATATGGCGTAGAGCTATAGACCAGCATCACTCGGCAGACCAAGTGCGATTCAGTGCCCGAAGTGAGTCTGTAGTAGCAAAGTTATCTTCGCTTAAGGTGTCTACCCTTAGAAGAACCTCACTACCTGAGTTATCCATCATCTAGTTCTCCTACGTAAACTAGCCAAGATACTACTTACACCTCCGTTCCTTGTGAAAATATGATACCCTGATTACCACCAGCTGAAGTGCTACAATGGTACTTTCATGTGCTTGTAGGCTTTTCTGCTTACGCTAAGAAGCACCAACAAGCATTTCTAGCACTGTTGTCGAGGATGGACTTAAAACCTCCATACTTTGTGATTGCGCTAAGAAATGCCAATAGTTTCCTTCCTTATGAGGCCTCGCTATTGGTCCAACCAGCGGTGGAAAAATAACACCGTCACTTCCATTGCTACGGTAGTGAAAGTGGCGACAGCGATATATCAATCTGTAGTAGTGACATAGGGCCTATTTGGTTTTCTGCCTTAGTTGGAGCCTAGCTAGGATTGGAGTCTAGTTAGGCTAGGTATGTCGCTAGCAAGCCAACTAGGGTTTGTTTGGATGGGCTACTAACCCTAGCCTGCTTTCCATAAGAGTTTGTTTGGTTGCTTGCTTTGCCTTGTATAAAATCACCACATCTTTAGCCTGGTAAGGTTACCATCTTTGAAGCATTCTATCAAACAGGTGGTGGGCTGCTCTCGCTTTTGCTCGATGTCGCCTCCACCTCTGGCGTCCACATCCATGGCCTCCGCCGTGCCACCTCCACCTTCACGTCCATGGCCTCGGCTACGCCACGTCCACCTCCATGTCCATGGCCTCCACATCACCTCAACCTCCACCTTCGGCACCGAGGTGCTCTACGGTAGCGTCTTCATGGTGCTCTGCAGTAGCGTCTTTGTGTCCGACCTATAGCTATGCTAGAAGGAGCTTGTGCTCGGGCAGTACTCAACCATGCCGCTAGAGCTCCTGGATGGCTTGCGCCGTTGCCCTCATCGATGTTGGTATTTCTAAACGTAAATAGAAATAATCTACAAGTGCACGGAAGTACCATTATAGCACTTCACTAGGAAGTATTCAGGGTATCATATTCTTACAAGGAATGGAGGTACTCTTCTAGCTAATTCATACAAGGACAACATAAGGACAGAGTTAGAAAGGGTAGAGAAGGATTCCTATGGTGTTAGGGTCTAAGTACGGATAAACTCTACTTCTACTTGGTTACTTCGGGCACCGACGTACACCTGGTCTGCCAAGCGATACCGGCCTATAGATCTACATCAAACCCGAACATGGGGATTACAAAGGAAGGACAGGGCTGTCACCACTTGCCGCCTACCCCTCAACCATGGGGAACGAGGCAAACGAAGGTAACTTCTAGCTCAGACACTACGTCTACGCTATTGGTTACTACTCTAGCGTCGGCCAAGAACTTTTGTCTTTATCAGGAGTCCTCATACTAGAGTATCTATCATAGGGACAAACGATGAACCCACAAACAAGTAAGAATAAAGCTTAACTAATCCAAAGACTTTATACTACAAGAATCACTAACAGTCAATTAGCGGGAAAACCCGATGAAGTATAGCGCTGGTGTTCATTGAGGTACAAGACAGAGAGTTACCGACAAGCCTGGCACTTCCCCAAGCTCTCCCTCACATCTCTCCCTTACAACTCTAGAAAGCTATGGCCTAAGCCTTGGAAGGATGCTCTTGGTATGGCTCTTGCTCCTTGAGATGTTGTCTTGTATGAGAGGGAGTGAGGGAGTATTTATAGTTTGAGAGGAGGAATGGAGGCCACTAAATGTGTGATGTCTGCAATCCGTGTGCTTCTTCACCATGGCCCTTGGATCAAACCATCATAAGATCAATGGTGGAGATAGAGTGGAGTTTGTGCTTCTTTGCATGCCTTCCTATCATGAGAAACTACCATTCTCTACACCAAGTCTTCTATGATGCACATGCAACCGACCTTTGGAGAGGCGGTAAGAGGTAGCATGCCAAAGATGGGCTAGAGACACGGCCCAATCTTTGTTGTGTAGGCCTCTAGGACTGCATGGGTCGCTCCTGCAAAGTTTGGCGCTATTTGGAGTATGTTTGCTTCGGATTTTGGGCTTTTTTCTCCACCTGGCTGGGCCCTGATTTATCTGGTAAGTGGGCCTTCTTCCCTTGGGCTCATGACGGGTGATGTTACGCCTTGTCTTATTGCGCATTTTGGGCGTGTTGTCCTTGTTATTCAAGCATGTGCCCTTCAAACATGTAATCACCAAAACTCGTGGAACTTGTTAGTTATAAGCCCTAATTCTAAGTTTGGTGTCCATATTGGTTCATTTTATGTGATAGTTGGAGGTTAATTATGTGAGTTAAGCACCGCCAACAAGCTCCCCCACACTTACCCCTTTGCTCGTCCTCGAGCAAAGTTGGAGATAAAAGTAATCATGAGCATAACATCCTAAGATATATGGCTATACATAAAAGTTATTCCAACACATTCTTTATACAAGTAGGATATGTCGCATTAGCTAACATGTTTCCTTGGGTTGTTGAAAAGCGGAACAGTTCTTGAAACAAAGTTATCTTCCCAATTTCACATCTTAGCAACTTGGAGTTTTAAAAGTTTCTCTTAAGAGAAAGCATAGTTCACTTTATACTCCTCAAATGGCACTCTCAAATCATTACATGGTGTATATATCCTTCCCAAGGCATAGCAATGTTTTGCCTTCTTTTGTTTTCACCTACTTCTAAAAAGGTTTATGTGGAGCTTTAGGTAGGGATAAACAATATAACATACTTGTACTGCATATGTTGTAAAGTCAAATCGAGATCCATGGAGAGAAGTGCCATACCCTTAGATCAAGATGTGCATGTGGGTGGAAAAAGGTAAACTAAAGCTACACTCCTTTTGCAGATATGATCTCTCTCTATAACTTATTATTTTGAAAGATGGCTATCTTTCCTTCTTCTTTTTTCAATACATGAGCCTTCATGTGCTCATCATTTTTTTTTTCTTTTGTACTTGGACCTTCATGTGTCCATTTTTTTAACTTTTTCATAGCTTATTCTCTTCTTCTAAACCACATATTTAGAGAGATCACTATCTTTTAGAATATGGAGTATTTACCTATCAAACATTTTTTTGTCTACTCCTAGTGTAGGAGCAGAGTTTTTGGTGGACCTAAATGGAAGCATGTTTTTGCGCACTCCCAATGTAGGAGCAGCATATATATGTGGGTGTATGTGATCTTGATCTTGGGAGCATGATAAATCTCTCAACAAGGGTCAACAAGACTTGATCAAACTCAACACAATAACAAGCAACTTATGTAGATGGCTTCAAACTTGCAGGATGTCATATTTGGCTTTGGTGGGAATTGCTCACCAATTGAGGAGTATGTGATACTATGGTTTTATAACATTTTTATCAAAATAAATTCTCCAAGCACTTTGAATAAAAATGGTAGGATTTCTAAGTCATAACTATATCACACTTCACAACAACTTAGTCAACATGATTGTCCTATTAGAATATTTTCCCATAAGTATAAGTTTATGTATATGGAATAAACTATACGCATGCTTCTATCTTAAAGATATTATGATCATGTCACTTTTGGCAATTTGAACGAAGTGTGGTTTATAAAATTGCATGGAGGCATAGTTGGTTTATTGAGTTTAATCATAGTGATCAAGATTATCTTTGTTTTAAACTCAAGATTGTAGGGAGTTGAGAGAAGTGTTGCACAAACCATCGCTGAAGAGGAAGGAGTTAAAGGGGGTCAGGCTAGTTTGGCTAAACCAGAAGTTTAGCCAACCATCTCTAGAGCCATTCGTCCTGTCCTTCTGCCTGATGGATCGTTCGGGTTTGCACAACGTGTTGGTAGGAGATCTCGAATGTGTGTGTGTCATGATTGAGTGATCTCGCCCACACTGTTTTTTGTACCTATTTTTATTTAACAAAAGAAACAACGATGGAAACAAACAAGGGCTCTGCCGATTTGAACAGCGGGGAGCCTAAATCATTTTATTATTATTATAGCAATTTTTTTATTGTTCACCTAACTTTTTATCTTTTTAGCATAACTCAAACAAGGCTAAGGTGAAATTGAATTGTAATTCTAGCCTTAATTTATCTCCATAAATGATTACCTCTGTTGTTTATGAAAGTAATACTCTGAGTTCATTAACCAAAATTTAACACCATGTCAAATGTTGATTAAAGAAGGCAATTTTAACCAAAGCACCATGCTTAATTTAAAACGCCTATGGATGTACCACTAGCGAAAACATCCAAACCAGATCATACGACATAAACAAAGGAAGCATGAACTAGTATGAGAAAGTCATATTCTTATGGAGACAAAAATGAGTAAAGGGTTGGTGAACGTTTATTTACCTTTGCGTACCTGAGTGTTCTTACTGGCAGCATATGAGGATGGAAACCTTGAGGTTGCTGCAACGGTGGCTTGGTTGCATAAAGTCTAGCTCAGGCGAGCAACAAGGCTGGGCCATACACACGGTTATTGTGTATGGGCCATAGGCCTTGGTGGTAAGTAGCAAAGGTATGAAAGAGGAGAATCTTCCTCTCTCTTCTTCTTTCTCCTTTTTTAATATATATATATATATTCTCTTTTTTAGCATCATTTTTTGTAATAGATATTTTTTACTCTCTCTCTCTCTCTTTTTATATAGCAAGGTAGAACCGACATCACTCTCTCTCTCTTTTACCAGGATGCCCCTTTGGTGTGGATGGAACTTTGTAGTGAGATTTTCACCACCCTCCCCCACACTTGGACTTTTGTGTAAAAGTCAAGTGTGCAATGTAGGGGGTCTTCCTTCGAATGTGTTCCATCACCAAAGATTATCAAAGTATATAGTTGATGCAGCTCCTATGTTCTCGAGCATCGTATGTCCCTTGTTCTTCTTGTTCTTAACCTGAAAGGGTTAGCAACCAAGAATACCCGAAGGTGCATACTAACTTGAAAATATGTTCTTGCTTTTATTGACAAGAAAAGTTGTGTTGTTGTTGTTTTTTAATGATAATCATTATTATTATTATTATTATTTTTATGACAATCCAGGGTGTCTCCCAGCAGTGCTTGATTTATTTTCTCAAGCTTGACCGTGGGAACTTCATCTTGTAGCTATCTATGATGGTTTAGTTCCTAGCTTCACCACCAAACATTTAGCATTAATGTTCAAGCTACAAGGTTAGTRCCATAGTGCTACTACGAGATTTGCAATATTTATGATAAATAAAAGTATCCACAACCATCCTCTTAAAGAGTTTGTGAATGAGGATCAGGAGGAGGTTGGGATCTTCGTAGAAGCACATGGGGACAAGAGAGACAAACTTTGAAGATTTCAAAAGTGAGTATGAAATGTGAGAGTTCTCAAAAGAGAAACTTTCATGCTTGTCTAGGGAATCCTTTTTGGTCTCCAGAGTCGGTGCTCTAGGCATGTCCATGTCACAAAAGTTTTATTTTTCAAAAGATAAATTAGTTGAATCCCGACCATTATTGAGAACAACAGTTTGGTGGCCAGAGGGACATGGCTTGAGTTCGAGCGAGGGTGATGGTGAAACAAATGGGGTTACGAACTTTGCCTCCTCGAACGGGTCATGGTTAGGGTAATGCTTCACCGTTGGACTTCTTGAGTGGGTGGCAAAAGCAGTTTTCCCAAACTCTTCGTTAAGGCTCCCATAGGAAAGTTTTTCTTGGAAAAGATTTCCATAACGATAGCCTATAAGAAGATCAAATTCAAGGATGGCATAGATGTGGAAGTCCAAGCGAACCTCGTTTCCATCAATTTCAATTGGCACGGCCCTGATAATCCCACTACACTCAAAGATGAGTCCTGAGGGACTTTTAAAAAGTTTGTTCATCCAAACTAGAGGCATGTTGCCCAAAAGATTTTTTGCTAGAAATTCTGACAAGATGCTAGTCCCAACTATGGGGTTGTATAGGGCTTCTACAATAATCACCCTTGACAAACAAGGCATGGCTGTGGAAGGTGAAAGAATCCGAATTGCTTTGAAAGAGCATTTTACTGCCATTAACCATTCCTTTGATGGTTCTACCTTGGGGGAAACTTCCTTTATGTGCTTTTTGTGCCACGAGAGTTTTGAAGTATTGCCATAATCCTCAAATTCGATAGGGAACTCCAAAGGATGAATTACTTTTTCTTTCGGTGTTCATGGTTCATGTGAGCGCTCATGAGTCCAATCTAAGGATGCTAAAGGTTTGGACTCGACTGATGAGGACTCCTCAACACTCGACATGACTTTTGCCTGGAGGGGTTTTATGACAGAAGAAATGTGTTTTTCAATGAAGTTTTCTAGGAATTTTACCTATTCCGTCATAGGTTTGTGTGTGAAACGACCTTCGACAGTCATGTCTAGGCATAGGTCAGCATGTATGTCGATACCCAAACAAAAGAGTCATAGCAATATGCTGCTGGGTAAAGACAAGTCTAGGCCGGTGTGTATTAAAGTTGAAAACCTAGCCTAGGCTACACCTATAGACTCTCGTATTGCTCAAAGTCGAGGATTGCCCTTGGTAGAGAGTTCATACATGACACATGGAAGAATGCAAGGTAAAACTTGTCTTTAAGTTCATCCCAGTCCCCATTCGTACTTTCTACAGTAAGTGTGTACCATTGCTTCGCCTTCTCTATGAGAGAAAAGGGGAACAATTTCCACTTTAGTGTTTCCTGTGTCATACGAAAAATGCTCAGGCATGAACACATCTCCTCAAATTCTTGCAAGTGTTGGCAAGGGTTTTCATTATTGTGCCCTAAGAAGGGTTGTGCCCGAACCATGGCAATTAAACTAGGGTGGAGTTCATAGCCAGATGAAATTGGTTTTGAAAGTGACTCGAGGAACTCCCCCTTTGAGGCGGAAGGGTTTTGAAGTGATGTTGGCTTTATGGTGGCAAAAAGATAAAAAGAAAATATTTTTGTCTATTTTTTAGATAAAATACGAGGACAAACTAGGTTCGAAGGAAATACAACAACCGTTCCCAACAACGGTGCTAGAAATGCTTGTTGGTATTTCTTAACGCAAACAGAAATAATCCACAAGCGCACGAAAGTACCGTTGTAGCACTTCACTCGAAAGTATTTAGGGTATCGTATTCTTACTAGGAACGGAGGTACTCTTCTAGCTAATTCGTCCAAGGACAACACAAGGATAGAGTTAGAAAGGGTAGAGATGGATTCCTATGGTATTAGGGTCTAAGGACGGATAAACTCTACTTCTACTTGCTTACTTCAGGCACCGGCATACACCTGGTCTGCCAAGCGATACCGACCTGTAACTCTATGTCAAACCCGAATGTGGGGGATTACATAAGACGGACTGGGCTGTCACCACCTGCCGCCTACCCCTCAATCATGGGGAATGAGGCAAGCAAAGGTAACTTCTAGCTCAGACACCACGTTTACACTATTATTACTATTATAGCATCGGCCAGGAACTTCTGTCGTTATCAGGAGTCCTTATACTAGAATATCCATCACAGGGACGAACGACAAACCCACAAACAAGAATAAAGCTTAACTAATCAAAAGACTTTATACTACAAGAATCACGAACACTCACTTAGCGGGAAAACCCGATGAAGTATAGCGTATGTGTTCATTATGGTACAAGACAGGGAGTTACCGACAAGCCCGGCACTTCTCCAAGCTCTCCCTCACATCTCTCCCTTACAACTCTAGAAAGCTATGGCCTAAGCCTTGGAATGATGCTCTTGGTATTGCTCTTGCTCCTTGAGATGTTGTGTTGTATGATAGGGAGTGAGGGGGTATTTATAGTTTGAGAGGAGGAATGGAGGCCACTCAATGCACCATGTCAGCGATCCATGTGCTTCTTCACCATGGCCCTTAGATCAAACTACCATAAGATCAATGGTGGAGATGAAGTGGAGTTTGTGCTTCTTTGCATGCCTTCCTATCATGAGAAACTACCATTCTCTGCACCAAGTCTTCCATGATGCACAAGCAACCGATGTTTGGAGAGGCGGTAAGAGGTAGCACGCCAAAGATGGGCCAGAGACGCACCAACATGGGTGCGGGCGCACTAGTGGTGTGTCGTTTCGGCCCAATCTTCATTGTGTAGGCCTCTAGGACTGCATGGGCCACTCCTGCAAAGTTTGGCGCTATTTGGAGCATGTTTGCTTTGGGTTTTGGACTTTTTTCTCCACCTGGTTGGGCCCTAATTTGCCTGGTAAGTGGGCCTTCTCCCCTTGGGCTCATGACGGGTGATGTTACGCCTTGTCTTATTGCGCATTTGGGCTTGTTGTCCTTGTTATTCAAGCATGTGCCCTTCAAAACATGTAATCACCAAAACTCGTGGAACTTGTTAGTTATAAGCCCTAATTTTAAGTTTGGTGTCCATATTGGTTCATTTTATGTGATAGTTAGCAGTTAATTATGTGAGTTAAGCACCACCAACAATCGCGTCTGTGGTTCCCTAGCGATCCTCTACGCCACCGTGCATGTCATGCTCCTCCTCTGTGCTAGCATACGTACGTTTTGCATCCTCACCTCCGTGCTCTACCATGCCGGCTAGCCCACTGCCACCGCCAGGCCTGCTCCACTACATGTCGCCACTCCTCCATGACTCGGACTTGCGCAACTACCGGGGAGCGACGGGGAGGAGCAGGGAGCGATAGGGAGGAGGAGCACCGTTGCCGAACAAAATCGAAGCCAAGGCGGTGAGGGGAACTCGTGCGATGGCTGGCCCAGAGCTTGGCTCTAGAAAAAAGGCATTTTTTTGGAGCCAGGCTAAGACCCCTTGGGTGGCTTACTGTGGCCTATTGAGGAGGCTTGTTCAACCAACCAAACAGACTTAGGTTGGATCTAGAAAGCTTGGTTTGGGGATAGCCAACGAACCAAATAGGCCCAGAGAGAACATGTTGTTGAGCAAGTTCTTCAACTTGCTCCCATCGGACCTAGGATGGTAGGAAGAAGACCTAGAGCTAGGTGGTGCTACCAGAGATCCACCACGAGTGGGACGAGATGAAGTTGGGGCTACTGGTATTCCTCTTGCTGCTGCCATGAAGCTAGAATCTCTTTTCTTGTGATCACTATGAAGGAGCTGCTTCAACTGGTATGCCTGGTGTTTGACATCCTTCTTGAATATCAATCTAGACACCCTCTCAATCAAAAACATAATGTAAGGTGCATAGGGCAGTCCATTTCTCGCATCATCAAGTGATGAGCTCAACTCAATCCAAATGAGGCGGCTCACTAAAAAGATTTAATGGGCGTTCCTGCATATGGCCGCTTTGCAACTCGACACTCGCAAGTCACACGGCCTTCCTAGGCCCACGTGCAGTGATGCGGCTACATAGCTGGCCCTTGGGAGCCACCTGGGGGGGCCGACAGTTGGCTTCCAGAGTTTTAGGCTCGTCATCAATGGGATGACGGCTGAAACTTTCATCGATCGGATGGATGGAGATCAGAGACGCCTGAATCTCGCCCGCCGTAGTATCGAATTGATGAATGATGAATCTGCATAGGCGCTCAAGTCAGGCTGCTCAGACTGCTCTATTGTTGCCTTCTCACTGTGCATGCACAAGTGACACGCAGAACCTGATTGACAACCATCACGGTGAGAATCAATTTCCGCTCTTTCAACTTTTTCTGACTATAGAAAAATCATGTCGATTTTAATGGCTAATATCGTCGGGTCACCCCTCATGCAACGAGATCTAGAACTAGAATTCACCCAACATCAGAGATGATTAAGATTGATCAACAATTCAATGCATATCAAGTGAGTGTTTGTGTGATGGACTAAGGATTCAATCCGTGCAAGTGCAATTTTTTAATTGTTTTGCACTATTTTTAATAATTGTGTAGTCATAAAGAGAAGCAGAGAAATGGCATGTCTTTTTCTGAAGCATGTAGCAAAGAAGACAGCGATATGGCTACTGGTATTACTACTGCAAATAATAAGTAGTATTGTAAGTCTGTTACTGTTTTATGGCTATATTTTAAACTATCGGTATAACGTTTGGACTATTTATAGTAATTTGTTAATGTTTTCAACTTAATCTTCAAATTGAAGACTTATTGTGTTATTTAGTGCATATATACCAAATTAAATTGCAAGTTTTACAATCATTATTGAAATACTCAATGGTTTTACCAAATTATTGTATATGAAACTCTCACAAACCCTCCTTATAGCCACGCGCAATTTACTAGAGTATCCCCTTTTGCACTCCGCGAGGTGGGATCAAGTTCCTCTTTAGAATCACTTGATTGGGGTGAAAACAATCACCAATTCCCCTCACCAATCACTGAAGCTCCAACCGTCTAGGTGGTGACAACCACTAAGACTAACAAGAACACCCAAGCTTCACAATCACTAGTGCCACCAAGAATACAACTCACAAATGCAACACCTAGTGATAAAATCAATCTCTCTCTAAAAGTGTTTTGCAAGAGAACAAGAGCTAGAGAGAGTTGGGGGAGGCTTTTCTTAGCTTGCAAGGGATGAACAAAATGTTTTAACGTGCCTAGAGAGCTCCCGTATAGAGGAGAGGGGAGGAAATGGTCGTTAGGCCTTTCATCCCACAGCACTAGCCACTGGTGGTCTCACTACCAGCCACCAACGGTCACCAACCGGTCGTGCCAACGGCTACCTGCCATCTTGGTCCCACTCATCAGCCATGATTACTAGCGGTCCTACCACGCCTCTGGCTGGTCCGACCGTCGCCTACACAAAGAGTTACAAAAACTGGCCAGCCACTTTTCCAATCCAATGCGAGGTCCGGTGGCCCACCGAACATATTGAAAGCTCTAGTTTGGTTTTGGTGAATTGATGAAACCCTAAGTGCTAACTTAGTTCATCTAAGTGATCA
>PUID01033312.1:8218-24274 GCA_002993905.1 Miscanthus sacchariflorus | reverse complement strand
TATCATAATATAGAAAACGGTATCATAATATAGAAAACGAAAGCGGTCGGTTCGGAATATTTCCGTACCGTTTTCATCCATGATCCTAGCTTTCTCTAGGTTGTAGTTGTTGTTATGGCTACTGTGAGAATGCAATCGTTGCCCATCTTTCGTTCAGGTAACTCTTAGAGCTGTTTTGGCTTCGTGTAAAAGGCAGTTGTCAATTAGGGTCTCTTAGAGCTGTTTCTAGGCTTAATTTACAATCTCTTCCAAGCAACTTTTCAATTAAGAAATGATTCTATGCTCCACTTTCGCATGATAGGGCCTACTTAAATACGTAATTTGCTTCCTGCCAGACTGTCGTGTTCTGAGAACTTATATATTCTCAGCAGGAAATTTGGAGACATCTTTGATGCTGATCATTTTATAAGTTATTTGAGGGACAATGTGCGGATCATCTGAGATATCCTTGACTGGTTCATACAGAAGAGCTCTTTTGCAGTATAAAGGTGTTTTTTTTTTAACTCTGTTTTGGTTACCTGAAGCTTTCATAAAATGCTATTACAACATGAGAGAAATTGTTGGCAATGAAGGGTGTATTCATATTTAGCTACTTTATAGTGCTGTACAAATAACCATGAAACCCGTTTCGAAGCCCTTTGATTGTATAATAGCCAGGGCATTGCACTCTTATCTATTGTTAGTTAGAACTGTCCAATGCTGTCGTAAGCTTATCTGCTCGCCTTCAGGCCTGGTTACTGTATAATATCCAGGCTATCATGCTTCCATCTACAATTTGTTAGTTACAACCAGCTGGATCGGCTCCTAGGGTAGACTGTAAACTACCAGTGCCACTGCCATATGCCTGCACCATTGTATTACTACGCAAATGACCGTGCCTACGACATGTGCCTACTAGTTTAATAGCATATTTTGTAAAGAGCGACTATCCTGTGCTCTCGTCAGAACAGAGGATCAGAACGACCTTGCACCCAACTTCTATGAACAGGATGCATTAACGTTGCCAGACAAACTGTATCACCCAAACAATTGTTCTAACCTGAAACATTTTTCGAAAGGACAACAAGAGAATTGCCACGATTTTAATTAGATGAGAAAAATAAAAAAACAAAAAGATTACAAGAAACATCACCACGACAGAAATCCCATCAACACATGAAACTGAAATCCCATCTTTCAATGTCCCTTTCTGACGACGATCTCAGAACAATTGTCATTATCTTCCACTGCTATTCACCGTCGCGGTTGTGGACAGAGGTTCTCAAATTCGTCGTTTGCATCGGCGCCGAAATGCAAAGCCGGGCATGAAGATGAAACAACGACAGAAACACGCAGGCCACGGACACAGACTCGGTGCAAGCCGGCCGCGTCCGACATCCACAAAGAGCAGAACGCAGAAAAAAGGAAAAGAAGCGAGAGACGCGAAGGGGTTTGCTTGCACCAAAAATTTGAAACCAAATGACGCAAAGGCATCCAATATGAAAGATGATTCTGGTGCGTTTAAGTTCCCATCGATCTACCCCTCAACTGACCTATAAATACCAAAGCTCCACGCTAAAACCAAACAAGATCCATCAGCTAGCCGTGTACTTAATTAGGCCCTGTATAGATCCCCTTGAATAAAGTTTTTAGTCTAGGGCTAAAGATTAACACTTGAAGTGAATGGAATAAAGTTCAGTCCCCTGGGCTATTTAGATACATGACTAAAAGATAACTAAAAGGTGAAAAGGTGAGAAGAGAAAAAGAAAGTAAAGTCATAAATTAGCACTTTTAGCTTCATTTAGCCTACCTTGCAAGGGCTAATAGGCTAATAGAGGGGGAGCATCTCCGAGAGTTCCCTAAATCCCTTCCTAATCTTTAGTTTTTAGCAAGACGAGAAAAAACATCTCTCCAACAACTTATAATCCATCATCCTAATCTTTTATAACTTGGAAAAAGTCATCATGTTCCGCGTAAAGTTACGCGCTTTTGAGTCGCGTGTATCTTTTCTCTCCCGCGCATGTTTGTCGGCTAATCTAAAGGTGGAAGGGTGTGAAAAGAATAAAGAGTAGGAAAGGGTTCCTGATGCAAATGTATAAGAGAAAAAGAATATATAAAAGTGGTTAGGATAATTTAGAAATAGTACATAATTCCTAATATAAAATTGTCTTTTATATTTTAGGAGTGGATTATTAGAAACTCTTGAAGATGACCTTCTTTATTTTTTTCGGTATTTTTTTAGAGTCGTAAAACTTCATGTCTTTAGAAAGAAAATATTAGTTACTCTTGGAGATGCTTAGCCCCTCCTTTTAGCCATAGCTAAAAAGGGTGGTTAATCTTTAGCCCCTTAGTTCCAAAGACCGTGGAGTCTCCATTAATTGGACCTAGTCGACGTTTTTTTGTTTTACGTAGGCCCATTTCAGTCATCGTTCATTTTTTTATTCTCCTGCTCGATACAGACACTCGACGAAGGAGAGCGAGCGCGCGCTTGTTGCTCGCCGGAGGCGGAGGCGGAGGCGTAGGTGCCGATGCCAGCTCTGGCTCAGGTGTCACCGGAGGCAGAAGTAGACGCGGAAGCGGAGGCGGCTGCGGCTGCAGAGGCGGACACGGACACGGATCGGAGGTGTTGACGCCAGCTCCGGCTCTTGCGTCACCGTTCGTGCGAAGGACTGTGCTTCTCTTGTCGTCTCGTTGGAGGCGGAGTCCGAAGGTGCGTGATGTCATTTGTGTCTTCCGGTTGATTTTGGATTTCATTAATTTTGGTTCAGGAACATTTTGGTGTGCGTGGACACACGGGGTCAAAGCGTGTACCAACGGAAGGTGGATGAGTTAGATTTGGTGGCCACGAATTTTTTGGCATAAGGAGAGGACGAGCGTTGTTGGTGTAGGATCTTCCTGAATTTGTTTGGTTCGGCGGTTGAGCTTGTACCCACAGAGCTGTTAAGTATTATGTATTCTGGATTTTCGTTGCTAATTGGTTTATTAGTGGACATTCCAAAGCTCTGCTACAGTTTTGCCATGTTCCCATGTGTGCTTCTGTCAGTTCAGTGTAACTAATTAGTTCTGCGTTGGCCAGCGCGGCAATTAGTTAACCCATGTGTGCTTCTGTCAGAGGGGGACTCAAAATCAAGGTCATGCACATATCCGTCAGAGAGGGATTTGTACCTGAGTACCTCACTTTTTTTGACCAATTTATTCATATCTTGAAATTAAAAAAAATCAGGGACCATTATTTGCTTGATTAGTAAGCATATGTAGTCAACAGTCTGTGTATGAGTTTTGCTGATATGTGTGTCTCGGTGACCCAATTATTAGGTAGCCACATGTACAGCCACTGCTGCTATGACACTGTGTTATAGACGCCGCCAGCCCAGGCCCAGCCGTGGCTAAGGGGCTCGGCTGATTATGTTAGGAGAGGAAAGGGAGGAAATTTAGGAAATCTATATTTAGAAAATTTATTTTGGGTTGTTAGGAGTGCACCTATTATATAAAAGGGCACTTAGAGATTGTAATAGGACTTATCGAAGAAGGAATAAACCTCCCAAGGTGGGCGGGTTACCTTTGACGATGGCTGCGAGCGATTCTGCCGCTGCCGCCAGCGAACCTCCTGCTGCACCACTTCCTCGCTATCCCTTGCGCTCCAATTCTCAATCCAGCCTTCTACTCCACTCTCCCCTGCGATCTCCCCATCGTACCCGTCCACGCCGTAACAATTTGGTATCAGAGACCTTCATGGGTGCATCGATCACCATGTCCGGCACCCACGATCCTGCGGCCATGAATGCCAAATTGGATCGCATCTTGGGTCAGCTCACCACCATCACCAGTCGCCTCAACTCCCATGACCAATCGCCTTATTGTATTCTTTTTCTTTCTTGGTGATTTAGGCAATCAGGGTGTATATACCATGGTATAATTGTCTGAAGTAGTTGATCAAGATGCCTGATATCCTAGTTGAGTTGTGCTTTAGTTGGGTTCTGCATTTGTGTTTCCACTGCTCTTTATTTCGAACACGCCCCTTTTTAATGTTTGCAAACTGCTTACTAGTACCATGTAATGCTCTAGTGTGGTTGTGTACTGCATCATCAAACTATGTGTGTTGTATTTCCATATTCCCCTTGTCATTTTTTTTCATTCTGGGCTCCTGATGTTCCTATTAGTTTTAGTGCAATGACTTTTGATATTCATTTTATTGTCAGTGGTTCAATGTTTTTTGAGTGTCAGTGATTCACTATTTTTTTCAGTTTAAATGTTCATATTAGTTTCAGTTCAATGAGTGATGGTTAATCTATTGTAGTGATATGTTCTTGTGCATCACAATTTGGTTGTACTCGTATTTGTTGCCCCCACATGGTTCCTAAAGCTTATATTGCAATTTTGGTACTCTATTGGATCTTTGTTGTGGATTAAGAAGGATGGTTATTTGGTGCTGGGGTATTCAGTTTTTTTGAGTTTTTAGATTCATTTTATTTTGTCAGTTTCAGTATCATTGCTATTAAATTGCATGTACTCAGTTTCAGTATGTGTCTTTCAGTTTTCAGTCTTGAATATTTAATTATTGCTTTCATTTTTTTGTTTCAGTCCTGAATATTTATTTTCTTGCATGCATGCTTTTGTTCAGTGATCGGTTCAGTATTTTTTTGTTAGTGGTCTACGTGTTGATTTGGATCCTTCTGTGAATTTCAGAGAAGCTCCCTGTGTAGGTTATGAAAACAGCTTATATGCTTTTTCTAAACTCTTATTTTTCAGATCAATAACAGCACGTGAGATTCCTTTTCTGCTTTCTGCTGCGTGAACGTGAATCTGGTGGAGGTAGGTACTGGTGTGGTCCACTGATTTGTTTGAGATCTGGTTGTTGGCAGCTTAGTTTTTCAATCATTTTTTGTTATTCGTTACTTAATAAAATCTGGTTGTTTTGTTACTTCGTATCTTCCAGATTTTAAAATAGATTGAGTTGTGACGTGTCAGTTTTTGATTGGTTCAAAAATCTGATTGATAGAATGAAACAGAATCAACCGAATGTTCTGTAGTCACGCCACAAATCTATACAAATTCTTATGCCACAGCGATTGTGCATTTGTACACGTATTTGTACACGTAGATGTCGGGCAATAGGCTTAATTAGCAATACACTAATTATTTTATTTAAATTTAAAAGT
Organism: Miscanthus sacchariflorus; assembly: GCA_002993905.1. NCBI lineage: Eukaryota > Viridiplantae > Streptophyta > Magnoliopsida > Poales > Poaceae > Miscanthus > Miscanthus sacchariflorus. The sequence continues at coordinate 19,136 of PUID01033312.1, read as the reverse complement.
TTATCATGGGCCTGGTGCTCTCGGCAAGCCGCACGTGAGAGAATATTTGATGGGCCATTCATGAGTCATATACGATGAGCCCATTTTGATTAATCAAACCTTTGCACTAATTAATCAGCCTCTTGCAGCCCAAAATATTTTTAACATAGTTCATATTTAGCAAGTATACTATGCCCGTATATACATAGTATTATCTTATGAATTTTTCTCTCTCTTAAGAACACATATAAAAAAACTCGATCCGCGGTGGCTAGACAGCCCCGGTTATTCTGGCTTAAGAAGAAGATCTTCTCACGGCAGATCGAGAAAACCTCCAAACCCCTGCCCCAACCATACATAGCAGCACCGCAGCTCCGTGAGATGAGCTAGCCACAAACCTGTGCTTTGGATGTAGGGTAGACGAGGGAGTTTTTTTTTCCTTGGTTAAGAACACATATAATATTATGATATGCCAAAATTTCATCATACAAATGCCCACCCCTCAAGTAGAGTTTATGCGAATAAAGAGTAAGGACTCAACTTGGTGCAACTAGACTTATTAACTCAGGTTCATTTGAACGAACTCTCCCTTTATTTTATATTTCTGGCTAACTGTACCTCCGGCAAGGTTGTATTTTGCCAGTAGATATTTTATGGTTGTTGAGCCGATTATTTGACGGGAGAAATCTAAACAAATCTCGCCTGACAGAAGCAAATAGAAGCTCCATCGAATCTGTTTATTGGGGTACATACTTATCTCATCTCCGTTGGGTTATAAATACTCTCCCAGAATACGTGCGCCAGTGCGTTTCCGTTAGTGTTGGTGCTTTGCCATCTGCTGATCAGGGCATCTTTGCTTTTGCAAACTTCATAGGTACTTTATCATGTATAATATATGCATGCTACTAGTCTCCGGCCGCCGCGTTCATGAAACCGGCAGCGGAACGCTCCCACTCGGTCGGGCTGAAACCTCCCTTAAAATTTCACGCAAATATGTAGATAGGAGGGGTTGAGATTTTCTGGAAATAGAAAAAGACCTCTTTTGCATATTGGACCAGCAATTATATAGAGAGAGAGAGCATTTTCAAGTCAGAGCCTTAACAGGAGGCCCAATCGGTGAAAAAACCTATCCCAATTTCCCCTTCCACTGTGACCGTGACTCCCTCTCGAGTCGCGACTCCCGACCTCCCGTCCCCAACGCAACCCGAGCGGATGGCGGCGGCTTTTACGCGTGGCTCCTGGAGCGGACCGGCGGCCGTCGGGCGAGCGAGCGGGAAGCGACACAGCGGGGCGGCCGGCAGGAGCTAGCAGCCAGGAGCCAGGCGAGGTGGGCGGGCGGTGGTGGCCGGCAGGCAGGCCGCACGCGCTAAGTCGCTGTAGCAATTTTGTTCAGCTCCTCCTAATTTTTTTCCAGGCTTCGTCTTTGCCGCTATGATTGGGTTGCTGACCATGAAGTGCCTGGTAGAAGGGCCATTTCACCTAGCAACCATCGTCGTAGCCAATCACCTACTCATCACGATCGTGCTCATTGTCAATCTGAGTGGTGACACAATGACTACCGCCGTAGTCGTTCACCAAGCCGGCATGAAAACAACTCGTATGAGTCTGGAGAGCTGACCGGCGCAAACAAACCTGCTTGTCGAGATCGCCCTCGTGCAGCGTGAAGATGTGCGTCGTCCCGCTGAGGGCCGTGACAACCACAACACATCTGAGTGGAAGCAGGCTAGCAAAAGGCAAGATGAAACTTTTGTTGGCGACAAGAGCCCCTGCGCTATGAGTGTCATAACTTGAACGTAGACCCTGCGATGGAGGTGAGCATGCATACTCGTTTTCTTTTTAGGAAAGCCAGGACCCTAATAAGGATGGATCCAACATGTGGCGGGCTAAATATGAGCCACAATGCGATATCGCAGACTTATTAGCCGATTTTCCAGTGCTAGGCCAGAGCACCTATCTGGAAGATGTGAATTTGTGTATCACTTCTTCATTGAAGCTTGGTGGTCTGTTGAGAAGACCAAAGCTACTTATTGGAGCCGGGCCGATTGTGAATCCACCTCAACTTCTTGCGACAACCACCCGTTGCACTGGCGATGCCACGCCGTCACCGGGTCGCTGCTTATTCTGATCAAGAGTCCAGCATGGAGAGGAAGGTCCTTATTACTCTAGAGCCAACACCTGATGGGTTGCCTTCCAATGATGATGGGGCACCGCACCCAACGGTTTCTATGGCTACACAAGAATTCCGGAAGTATCCCTCCAAGGCGCATGATGTTGATCCTCGCCTTTTGTACTGGTGTTCCGTTGATCCTAAAATTTCTATTATGGGCTCGAGCCATGCTAGTATCAGAGTATGAGAGAAATCGCCTTGACCTGACAGGCATTTGGAAAGGCATATTGGCTGGCATCTTCCGGGTTAGCTTGCCCTGGCCATTGATCTAAGCCTTTATTTCCTTTTGGAATTCTGATGGCCATACTCTTGTTACTACACAAGGTGAATTGGGTTACCCTTTAATAGTTATTCTGGAGGCAATGGGCATCCCTATATTAGGCCATGTGTATGATGAATATGTCACGTGAACGACAAGGTGGCTGGAGAACTTTTCGTAGCTTATGCTGAGTTAAGTTGGTGTAATAATGGAAATAATGCAGATGGTGTTCGCTGGCCCATTCTGCTAATAGATTGGGTGGATTATTTCCTAGAAGATTTAGAGCATCTGGAGGGCCAGCAGCACATTCATCTTCCGTCTTCTTATTATGCATCAATGAATAACCTTTACTAAAGGAACTAAATTTCGGTGTAGAAGGTAATGGAGGACGGATGCCCTTTTGTCTTTATTTTTCTGATAAACTGATGAAGTTTAGAAAAGGCTACACCCATGTTCAACTGCTAGCCGCTTTTATTTCTGCATGGCTGTGCTCGTATTGTGCACCAATAGGGCCAGGTGCATATATACGGCTTGAAGTTTTTATGGCCGTAGCTTCAATTGCCTAGGGGATTGAGCTGAGCATTGGGCTAGTGCAGCCCATTTCAACAGCAGTGTTGATGGCATTCTTCATTCCATCGTTGAAATTGATAGCTCGGCTAGTGAATGTGAATTACCTTTGCCGGCGCATTTTATAATGGGGTGGTATGCATGATATTGGAAGGCCTTGCCGCAGCAGCCCGTTTCTTTGTCACATATCACAGATTCACCACCCTTCATTATCGATATCTTAGACGATACAAGAGTGTAGATTAACCTGTGAGATGCGCATCGCCTATTTTTGGATGCTGCTAAAGATGGCTGTTCTCTACAGGCCCTGGATTTCTTAGGGAGATTGAGAGCTCGTTTCGCAGAGGGCCAATCAAATGTGATTGAAGACAGATGAGGGGTCGAGAATGATAGGAGGCCACTCACGGCTTTTAGAAATTGATATGCTTATCAGCAGTAGCTTGGGTGGGATTTCCTATCACCGTTGCCAATTATATCAGAATCTAGTGTATGTACCCCACAGGTTTGCATGCATGTTTAACTGCGATCAAGCCGTTCCGGACTTTACCATGGATAATGTACTTCGCTACCTGGCCTGGTGCTGATATGGATGAGACTCTTAGTGTGCTGAGCTGCTCTCTGTTGGAACATTGGCTGCCCCATGGGCACACGTTTGAGATGCGGCCGCAAGACACATTACTAAATTGCTCATCTGGATATATGAAATGGTCTACACATTCACTTGGCTTTTTATTGGAAGCATCAAGCTTTACCAGCGGAGTTGCAGCTCCTCCTGTAGCTGCTAAAGGCAAAAATGCTGCCCTCCTTGGTGCTATTCCTCTTTATTATTGTCGTTCTTTTGCATTCTATTTCTAATTACAATCCATCTCTCTTTTTTTAGATCCTGATGACAAGGCTTTCACCTCTGGATCGTACTGCCCCTGGATCCATTGTTCTTGGGCTCACCGATGCTAGGAGATAGTCGAGCCACCCTCCAGCCATGCTGATGGCATGCAACCTGATGATCAGATGGTAAGTCCGATTGCTATAGAAGGGTCAGTGGATGTACAAATAATTGACCCTACTGAGGAAGAGGTGACGCCTGAGAAGAAGGGCAACCATTGCGCCACTGAAGCTTTGGATGACGACTGCATTATGACCAAGGCAACAGGTAGTGGCAGCACCTTTAGAATTAGTTGTGCTACTGAAGCTTTGGATGGCCAGGATGTCATGGACAGGGCAACAGGCAGCGACGTTGCTGCAAAGAGTGCTGCCTAGACATCCGATGGCCAAGGTGTCAYGGTCGAGACTAGGGGTAGTGGTGATGCTGCAAAGAGCACCACTGAGGCTCCAACTGGCCAGGGCATCATAAAGAAAGCATCAGGTAGTAATGGTGCCACAAGAATTGGCATGCTCTGGAAGGTTACTAGTAAACCTATTATTTTTGCCAAGATGACCACAACCCAAGCGTCCAGCCTCCCCAGTCCCAGAGGATGTAGCCAAGTTAAACCAAAGAAATCACGTGTCACCAAAGCTTCGGGGAAGTGGCATATTTATAATAAAATAGGACCATTATATATTCATTTGTTTCTTGTTGAAAGTCTAATTAACTGCCTCTCTCTTTCAGTAACCCCACAAGTGGAGGATTCTAGCGAGAGTGAAAGAGGTGCATGGATGCTGATATGAAGCGTAAGCTCTTTGAATTCATGAAAGGTGTAAATGACAACCCCTCCCCGCGCTCAGTTGCTATGGAAGCTGTTACGCTATGTGCGTCTGACATTGTGGATGCTTCAAAATGGAAATCATTGATGAAAGAGAGAGCCTTCATGCGTGAAAGAGGTGCATGGAAGCTATTTTCAGTTGGACGTACAGGGCCTTCATGCTTTGCTTAACTCAGAAAGCATTGATGAAAGTGCCCTTGCCAAGGAAATCAATGATGTACTGAGCCATTCGTTATTCTTTGATGGCAAATCGATTAAAATGACAGCAGGGCTGAGACAATTTGGAAAGGCCCTAGACCGGCTTTCGAAGATCCTTGGTGGTGGTGGAGGGCCCTTATCTTCCGAAAAGGTGAAGTCTGGTGCTGTGTGACTACTTTAACAGGCAGCTGCTATTTAAACAGAGGTGCCCATGGCCTTGAAGAGGTTGGACAGCATTAGCACCGCTAGAAAAGAACACCTTGCTGCTCTGCAGGCTCAGGTGGAGCGTCATGATGAGAAGATTCAGGCGCTTCAGAATTTGCTCATGAAGAGAAGCGTGAAGAAAAGTTGGAATAGATGGAGGGAGTCGAGACTTTCTTTCGTCAGTTATCTGTGGTGCATAAGAGCATGTCCAACTCATCATCTACAGAGGAGAAGCATATTATGATGGAGGCGCCTGAATCACTAAGGTGTTCACATATCCCAGCATACTTGAGCCATATCTTCAAAGCAAAGAAGCTCCTACTTGCACCTCCACGCCTCCTTGGCTTGTTGCTCATGCTCAGCGGCCTTCGAAGTATATTTTGCTCTGAGTGTAGTGGCCTTCTCTCCGTAACTCACTAGTTCTACTTGGCTATCATTGATAGCCTTGAGGTCATCGTAGACAACCTCCAGGCATTGTAGAATTGAGCAGGCCTCATACTCGTCCTTGCCTATGGCCGCCTCCCCGGAGGACGATCCACCCTCCAAGCGCTACGCCAACGCTTGTAGGCATGATATATATTAGCTGCTCGAGATCAGCTGGCTATGGAGACATATATAGCTTCGGTGATTCCGCTACAAGAAATTTGACTTGCGTGATGATCATGGCGTTGTCGAGTGGAGTCTTCTTCAAGAAGCACAGAAGGCGAGCCAAATTAGCATGGACTATGTCCAACGAACGCTCCTCCTCCAGGGTCTCTGTTGGAAGAGAGAGGCTTGGTGGCGTGTGCCTGTCCACGATTGACCATGCTGAGTCAAACTTAAACTGTGGTCCATGGGAGATGAATTGAGAGATGTAGGCACTGGTCTTCTCCTTCAGCTTCTGCACCCGACCCATGAGTGCAAGAACCCCTTTCTCTACCCCCAGACTCCTCTTGGGGCGAAGCTCCTTGGTGGGCTCCGAGGGCTGAAGCATGCCTTTTCCCTTCTGGTCGTTCAGGTGTTCTGAAAGCGGAAGATGGTTACCATCTTCAGTGCCTAGGTTAACCATCATAATGTTAATAAAAAGGATTGGACAATATTGTAAAAAAATTAGTTTTTTGAATTACCTTGTGAATGAGGCTAACCTGCCTTTCCTTGGATCTCAACATTGAGATGGGGCTGCTCTGCCTTCTTCGAATCTTTGAGGCCGAGCTCGATGTCAGGGATGGAGTTAAGACTGATGACAATGAATGACTCAATGTTCTCCAGAACGGGTGAGAAATTGTGAGAATTGAGGCCAACAAAGAACCATGCAATGATGAGCATATTAATTACAGAAAAGAAAAAAACATGAACAAGAGAAAGTGCATTATTTACTTACGTTGCCATCGCTGCTAGTACTTCCATCGAAGTCCACGTCATCCAGCTCCTTTTCTTCTGTCCTGGTTGCAACAGTGGGTAGCGTATTCTTGCCCGAGCCTTCGGCCATTGCAAGCAAGCGAAGGCGGCGGCCGTTGCTTGTATCCCTAGGTGGGCTAGGAGAGGACATGGTGTAAACCACCTCATGTTGCACACAATACTATGTGTGTGAAGGTCCATCACCAACTTGATGAGATGAATTAACTGGGCAGTGGATGACGCGAGAGACACCCCACGCCATTGCCACTGGATGAAACGTGGGCAGCCTTGGAAGAAGATCTGCCATGCAAGGCATTGGCCCTATAATGCTTCGCATGCTTGGTTTGCTGGTCCTATGAAGCCTGGTGGATTGAGATCGTCCCGTAAGAAGGAAAAGGTCTCTGAAGAAAAAACTTCTTTCTAAGGAAAAGGATGTTTGCGAGCAGGTTGTACATGCTGTCAACCCGACTAAGGAGTTCGAGGGTGAGGTTGCTATTGCTGATGTTGAGGATGTTGTGTCGACCTGGTCTTTATGGAGGAGGTTGACATTGACGGTGGCAAGACGGGAGCAAAGGCTTCTTCTCCTTCTGTGGATCTTCGTATTGGGGATATCAAGCGGAGCTCATTGACGCCAGGGTAGTGGGCAGTCATCTTCATCTAGTGGGTTGTCCTCTATTTCTCATGGGGGGATTTTGATTCAGGTGGATGCTCAGAAGATGGAACGGTGACTACTAGATCTCACGATGAGGCTAGGGAGGCAAAGGCTGCGGTGTCTCGAGCGCTTTTGTGGGATGACTTGGAACACCATTCCGCTCGACCAACCACACGATCGTCCTGGCGCCGTAGGTCTTCGAAGGTGCGCTTGTTGTCATGGGAGGAGCACGCTGACTCGTCCCTACCCTCACCATGTGAAGATCCAGCAGCCGCAGGCTTGTCGCGGATGGGTGCCATGCCTGCCACAGAAAAAGTAATGCCACAACTTGTCGCAGAAAGCGCAGGTTGCTCTAGTTTGTTACGCCATGTGTTTAGGAGATGGCCACACGTCTTGCGCCAACTCGAGTTTATCCTCCACAGTTCCCTCATATATTCTACAAGGAATAGAAAAGAAAAAGCTAAGTGGTTGCACGCAATAAAGATTAGATGCGCCATAATCTGTCTGCACGTCTTCTACACCAAGTTGAGATTGAATTTGCTTCGCACTTCAATCCTGACTTGGTAAGAGGCATTTGTTCGACATGATTTTGTACATGTTTTCTGAACTATCCATGTTTATCTATATATGCATCCAGTTTATAAGAAACAAACAATACAAGGGCCAAGTCAAGAACCTGAAGGGTAGTGGAGGGGCTACCGGCTGAGGAGGCGAAGGTCAAGATTCAGGACGACCGGCTGGACGTCCAGGTGATCCTTGTGCCTGTCGTCTCCGCCGTGACCAATGACTTCAACACCAAGCACGTCCGTGTCTTCTTCAACAAGGCCAGCAACGAGGTAGAGGTCCCCAAGATCAGCTAGGGCCAATAATGCGTGTTGTTACCTCAGTTGTATCCAATCAAAGCTAATTTCAGTTGTATGCAAAGATTATGGGCCTGTTTGCTTCATGGTCTAAGGCAGATAGTCCTAAAATAGGGCACCTAACTACCTAAGGAGACTACCTTGGTCTAGTAGGCATATCCCCCTGCACGTCTGAATAGCATGCCTATGGGTGTCTTTGGTTGGGTGCCTAACCCCTGGCCTGGTGAAAGGTCCTAAATGGCTAGAGGGGGGTGAATAGCCTATAAAAATTCTTTACAAAATTACTAGAGCAAAGGGTTAGATACCTAAATGGCGAAATACAATTTTACTCTAGCTCTACAAGAGTTGCAAGCCACCTATACCACAATTCCTGTTGCTATGATCACTAAGCACACACAAGGCTATGTCTCTACTTTGCTAACTAGTGAGCTAGCTAATTGCAACTAGATTACCAACCAAGCTACACTAGCTATTAAACTACCTCTACACAAAATATCTCTAGGAATGTAAATACAAGAGGTAGAGAGATGTATACCACACGTGGCAAGCGAGATCATCAATCAATATGAATACTAATAAACACCAGGAGATATCCAAGAGACAATGAGACACATGATTTTTCTCCCAAGGTTCACATGCTTCCCGGCATGCTAGTCCCCGTTGTGTCAACCAACACTTGGTGGTTTGAGAGCTAATTGGCACCACACCAAGCCCACACTAGGGCGCCTCAAGAACCTACCCACAAGTGAGGTAACTTAATGACACGAGCAATTTACTAGAGTTACCTTTTGGCTCTCCGCTGGGAAAGGTACAAGACCCCTCACAAATCACTAGGAGATGGCCACAAACAATCATCGACTCATGCCAATGCTTCTCTGCTGCTCCAAGCTATCTAGGTGGCAGCAACCACCAAGAGTAACAAGAAATCTGCAACCACAACGATCCCCAAGTGCCACTAGATGCAATCACTCAAGCAAATGCACTAGGAATCACTCCTAATCTCACTATGATCATGAATCAATGAAGGAGATGAGTGGGAGGTGTTTGCTTAGGCTCACAAGGATATATCACTGATGAAAATATGCAAGAGAGCGAGCCTAAGGCATGCCCCTTCTATTTATAAAGCCCCCAAGGCTAAAGAGCCATTGGACTGCACAGACCGACCGAACTCTATGACCGAACTCTGGCCAGGGTCCGGTCATTCTATGGGTGCCATGTGTCCCCGATTTGAATCCCGTCCAACAGATCTCAATGGTCACTTAAGTTACTCACGAACAGCAGCTCCGGACCAGACTCAGAGAGCCAGGGTCCAGTCTCATAAACACGCGTTAGTCTGAATGAATACAGAGAGCTCTCGAGCGCTAAAAATGTGACCGAACTCAGCCCGATCATGATGACCAGACTCACACTAGGGTCCAGTCCTTACAGGCCTTGCCGCATGCCTCACTGAGCTCTGACCGAACTCTGTGAATAGTGTTCACGCAGGGTCTGGTCCTTCTCCTCTTTTAGGGTCCGACCAGCATTAATTTTACACCAAGAGCTCCCAGACCCTTCGGACCAAGTATGACTAGCACTGGCTGGACTCACCATCAGGGTTCGTTCGCCCAAAGCTCGCCACGCGTCCATGCACTAGCATGCCACACAACCAGACTCCCGCTCGTGGGTCTGGTCTCAACACCACACTAGTTCCGGTCACTGCTTGGCACTCTCGACCATGTAGTAGAGTCCGGACTGGACTCACCCTAACAGGGTCCGGTCCTGGTGCACCTAGGGTCCAATCCTATGGTTTCTTCACCTTTTCTTTTTCTATCTCCTCAAACACTTCACCCTTGCTTCCAAGTTACTAACCACGATGTGTATAACTCATGTGCACGTGTGTTAGCATTTTTCAAACATTTTCAAGGGTTAAATGTTAACACACTAGGTCACTAATGCATATGCAAGAATCACTTCACCTAGTGGCACTCGATAACCGCTTAGCTAAAGATTTCTCCTCTTTATAGTATGGCTATCGATCCTAAGTACACTCACACCCTCTAAGGTGTCTTGAGTGCTAAAACAAAAACCTATTTGATACCTTTGCCTTGATCAACACTTGGATTTTTCTCTCTCTCTTCTTTTCCAAGTTAGAGCTTGATCACCATCATCACTTGTCCATCTTCATCTCCATGGACTGCATCACCATGTTCCATCACTTGACATGTACCAACCTTGCTCACATAACACTCATGACAAAGGTTAGCACTTAGGTTTCATCAATTATCCAAAATCAAACTAGGGCTTTCACCTGGTTCTCTGGAGCCAAGATGGGCTTGTTTGGTTGGCTATAGGTGGGTTGTAGCCTGGCTTTGGGAGGCCATCTATACGCCCCTAGCCTGGCTATGAAAGAACGAGAGTACTGGCCATTTTTCTAGAGCCTAGCTTAGTTTAGCTTGTGTGGGAAGTTCCCTCACTGCCTACCCTCACCCTAGTTACTTCTCTGCGGTGTCGTCTCCATCCACGAGAATCGAGGATGACGGAGATTCGAGCGACGCCATTGCTTGCTGTCCGGAGCCACAACCATAGGCGGTGGCATCCACGACATTGACTGCCCACTAGAGCACCGCGAAGATGACCATGCCACCCATCTTTGTTCGCAGCCACCATCGCCGAGCCCTCGTCGTCCTACACCCTCCGAGCAGGACACCACCGCCATGTAGCCGCCACGCGCGGGCTAGGTCCGGCCAGGTCACGCGCATGCCCCGACAAACGCCGGCGTTTCTTGCCTGACCACATCACCGCTCGCCCTAGCATAGAGGCGTTGTCACCGTGTTGTCAAGCCACTGCTGACGATCGCTACAAGCTCCTGCTCCACCCTGCTAAGCTAAGCCTAGCAGGACAACGATGCCAACGAGGTCCTTCTAGATCTCCGGCATGCTCGTCCTGCTCTATCGTGGCCGCCATGGTGCCACCATG